>CM044002.1:78442164-78742164 GCA_024085815.1 Flaveria linearis | reverse complement strand
TAGTTAAACACATTCTTGAACCTTAAATGATTCAGAACATGTCTAACAACTCTATAACCTATATAACATGTTCATATATGCGTGTAACAACAAACAATATTAATAGATATGACACTAAACAATCAATCAAACATCCACTGAAGAGTTTTTCATTACATTGATTCAACATTACATATGTGTTACAAGAAGAAAGTCTATTACATTTAAGATCACTAGACTATAACTGGGGACATGTGTACCAACAAACTCCCCCTTGGACCTAGTTCTATCTACACTTTGACTTCCTTCTTGAACTCTTCAAATCTTTTCATTCTTTCTTCTGTTGAAACCCCGGCATGAATATTGAGTGCGAAGCATAGACGTATGATATGCTGAAACTGTAGCGCTTGCACTATATCCTGCATGTCAAAAAATAGTGGCCACTTGTATAGCGTATAAACATCAGAGGCTGATAAGTTGATAAGCCACATGGGGTCGAATACCCTTATTGTGTCCACAGGTCCTTCCCTATCAAAAACAATGATGGCCTCTCCCGAGCGCCAGTCATAATACCACCACTTAAAGTGTGGGGTAAAGTCTTGTGGCATCTCCCTCAGTGGAATTCTTGACATCGTGCGTGGAGGGCGCCACTTCAGGACGATCTTTGGTAGACCGGTGATGGGACTCACTTCAGACCTTTGGATGTAACGTGTAGCCTGCTGTGGTCTAAAGTTTACCCATCTCGTCCGATATTCCCTTTTCAAGGCAGCCTCAAACCAGCCTGACATTTTTTTCGGATCAGCGTATAGTAACTTCAGGCGTGCCAGCTGGTTGAGCTCAAAACCGGGAAGAGTCTTCAGATCATGAGGGAATCTGAAGTACTCGATTCCCCTCTCCCTTTTCACCGCATACACACCAAGGTCATCAAAATGAGCCCAAACAATGATCTTCCCAGACACCTTCATGTTCTTCTTGACTTTGTATAGCTTGGTGTAGGTACTCTGAGTTGCCGAAGCGCGTTGGGCTCGGACCTCAGCGAAGCAAGCCGCCCATTCAGCCTTTCGGATATCAACATTAGTGTCTGAGGCTTGGGTTTGGCTAGATGAAGCTTCAGCTCCCCTTTCCTTCTCACTAAGTTTCTCCAGAACATCACTGCCGAGAGTGTTAACCAGATCTGGAAACATGTTGCCTTCTCGATCAGCGTATTCTGGATAGTGCTGATCTGTGATGTTGTCTATCTCTATTTCTTCAACATCGTTGAGCTCGTCATCATCAGCGTCATCAAAGTTTGGGGCATCCTTTACAATCTCATCCGGATTTAGACGAAATATTTCAGCAAGTTGCTCATCAGTCAGGTCGTGAATTATTTCTCCTTCTTCAGGAGTATAACTCACCGGCCTTCTGACGATCACCTGCAGATCAAGAATCATTGTGAGTTGAGACTTGATCTGTTGGAGGGGAGCAACATCATGCTCATCTTGCTGATATCCCGGGTCTGTTTGATATCAACATGTAAAATAGCAATCATTAGTATGAACTCAAGATAAATAGACATTAATCATTAAATATTTACATTAGTTACATATGCATCAAAAGAAGATTCAAGTACAAAAGTTTAATAATAAAACATCTAATCAATACTTTTGTCCTGAATCATTACCGGGTCTTCTGCAGATGAGGAGGTAGGCGGGGCAGCAACTGATGCTCCATGGTCTTGTTTTCTCTTAGTTTGTTGCTCTTGACCAGGAGTAGAGGCGGATGCAGCTACATCCCCCTCATCATCATCACCATCCTTTTCTTGATCCTTGCTATCACCCCTCTCATCATCATCATCATCATCATCCTCTTCATCATCATCCTCATCATCATCATCACTATCATCATCATCATCATCTCCCTCCCTTATCTTCAGAGGATCAGCTTGTGATCCTTCAGCTTCAGCATAATTTTCTTGTTTGCAGACTCCAACTCCACAATCTTTTGAGTCGACAGGACTTTTTGTTCCTAGAGTTGGGCAATCTGATGTGCTTGAGAAGCATTTTGCTCCTCAAGCTGAAGTAGTCTCGCTGTCTTCTCCTCATCCGCAGCTAGCAGCTTCAGTACCATTCTGTTTAGTGCTTCTAGTTGTTCCTCCACTCCAATAGGAGAGAGAGATGAACCTGTTGGGAAGGAGGATGGACCGGCTCGGTGGCTTGTGGTGGTAGCTGTGGCGGTGGTGAATATTGGTGGTGGAATATGAGTGGGTTGTGAAGTGGGATGTATAGTAGTGGTGGTTTGTATGGTGGTGACAGGTGGTGGAATAGGTGTAGTGGTGGTTGTGGTAGTTTGGGTGGTTGAGGTAGTGGAAGTGGATGTGGTGGTGGTGAGTAGTGTCAGCCTTTGGCGCTTGGGCTTCTTCCCGTGGGGCTGAGCCATCCTTTTGAGTCTGGATCCTTTTGATCCGGACGCTCCCCCTAGGCTGCTGGGAGTGTCTGGGGTGTATGAAGGGTCAGCTGTAGAACCCCCAGACTCTCCCGAGTGTCCACGAACCGCCCTAATGCAGTGCTCAGTAGCCACGACCTTGCTACCCACTCTCCGGGTGAGAGGCTCTTCGTCTGATACTTCTTCCTCATCAGGTTGAAATCCCTGATGGAATCCCACCGTCTCTAAACCCTCGCGTGGGGATGGTGGAGATATAACATTAGCAGCTGTAGTAGTGGTCTCCGGACCCGTATCTCCACCATCATCGCCATCATCATCAGAGTCGTCAATCGGAACTACTATCGGCTCCGTGTCTGACTCACTATCATCATGACGCCAGTTTTTCCTAGCTGGCGCCACGTACTCCTCACGGGCCAGGTGCCCAAACAATCTTCTTACCGGGGGTTTAACCTGCTTCCCCCTATAGACCTTCATCCTTCCCGGTGTTGTATCATTCATAATCTCCAACACTACTGCATCATCTTGAGCTTTGGGTAGTTGGGGAAGTTTCTGGTCTATCATCATCTGAAGGAACCGAGGATACACACAAAATCCCTCTTTCCCCTTAGCCTCGATGTTCTCCACCATGTATGTGAAGATCATCCTAGAGAAACCAAAAGGATGGTTCAGCACCAGAGCGACATATGCATTTTGCATCTAGTCTGAAAGCTCATCGAATCTGCCCTTCCTTGATGTGATGCATCGCAGAAGTACGTGTGCCAAGTATTTAAACTAGGGGCACAAGTTGCTCTTGTTGAGCATGCTTGTGTTGATATCCCCAGAGTAGTTGGCTCTCATGAAGCAGCCACGAACGGTCAGAGGATGAAGTATGGTAGGGCGGTCTACGTCATCCCTGAACTCAAGGACCGTCCGTATATCCTCCTCTATAGCATCCCCAAATATCAAGCTCCTGATAGAGTGGGGATCAGTCGACCTATCTACCACAGCGTTCTCCTAGAAAGCCTTCTGTATAGAGAGATAGGGAGTGCACGGCGCTGAGATAGCACGGTAAATCCTCGATCATCGTAAGAAAGTAATAATCCCAGCAAACTCAGCAGAGTTGCGGGATGTCAAATCGAGATAAGCACAAATGTTGTGCTTAGTACTCATGGGCCATCTGCTCGCCATCTGTGACACAGAACAAGCAAACGTCAGTATGTGTCAAAGTATGTCAGACTTGTTTCATGTAATTGAACATTTTGTTCAGTCGTGCAACTGAACTAAGCGATTGAATTTAGTCGTGCGACTGAGCTGGACGACTTAGCTCTAGTTATGCGATTGAGCTTATATGTACGACTGAGTCAAGCGATTGGACTTAGTCGTGCGATTACTCATGCATTTACTTCAATCGTGCGATTGAGCATAGACGTATGGTTCAGTCGTGCGATTGAACCATTCGTCCATCTCAGTCGTGCGATTGAGTCTAGTCGTCCTACTCAGTCGTGCGATTGGATTTCATCAGTGTGTCCAATCGCATGACTGTCGGTTTGTCTATTCAAATTTGGTTTTTGAGCAATTTTGATGTTAAACGTCGAACTTAGGCTCATTACACTCAGAAACAGCTGACTAAACCTATTGCATCATTAATGTGATTGTTAAGTTCAGTTTTTATGATTTATTTGTCATTTTAAGTTCCGGTTACTGTTAGGTCACAATTGGAGTGACTCTTGATGATTCAACTCAGTTTGAGCAATGATTCCTCTTGATTAGTACCTGTATAACCAAAAGCAATAGTCAGAACTCAGTAATCGAAGGTGAATATGGTTTTTTGAAAATTTGGCCGAGGTTCGTCTTATCGTACGAGTGAAGGGGTGATTTGGGTGAATGAGCGACTGAGGGCGATTCATCTAGTATTTATACTAGGGCAACCTCCAGTCGTACGACTGAGCTTAGTCGCATGACTTAATCGTGCAACTTAGCCTAGTCGCATGATTGAGTCGTACGACTGAGCTTGAGTCGTACCATTCACCCAATCGTCCTTCTCCAGTCGTATGACTAGAATACATTCGGATGTCTGACATAGTCGGCCGCTTTCAATCGGGCGATTGGACTCATTCGCATGGTCCAATCGTACGGGTGTACTCATTCGTAGGCTCCATTCGTATGACTGGTTCATACTAATCATTCAGTCATGCGACCGGGCCATACTTGTGACATTTTGACCATTTTACCAACCGACACTTAATTTGATTTATCAGTATATACACATTATAATCACTTTGATCAGCTCAGACATGACCATCTTAATAAAACAGTTTGATCACCTCAGATGTGATCCATTTATCCACCTGATCATCTCAGACATGACCCATTTATCCACCTGATCATCTCAGACATGATCCATTTATCCACCTGATCATCTCAGACATGATCCTTTTACCTTTTCGGAACCAATTTATTATAGATTAAACGTTAAGTTTATTTGTGACATTTTCTACAATGAGCAGCATAGCACAGTCCGACACTGACATACTTAACAAATAAAATAAAATACTAAACTAAATAACAAAATGAAAATGTTTTTATGATTTTGTTAGGGTTGGGTAGATAAGCCAATTTGCATTAACAACACTTTCAAGGCAGATTCATATGGAATCAGACAGGCATAAACTCAATTACTTGGAACCTTTTATATTTATCGAAAAGGAAACTAACATATTTACATATCATAGTTTTTCATTCATCTGAGACTTCTAAGTTCTAACTGGGAATCCTGCATGATATGATACGTAACGCACGTTGATTATCAACATCAGTCGATGCATCCACGACGATTGTCAGTATTCTTGTCCACTTAAATCCATACATAGACTTTTGACACACATTGGTGATGAATTAAGTGATATTATTTCAACCAACATTTGTGGATCCCAAGCTTATATAGTAATCAACATTCCTTAGTGGACTTTCGAGCGGTCTACAGGTATTTTGACAAGAAGAGACTATTATTAAAACTTTCAAAGAGAAGCCAAGCCTCAGGTTAGTGCCATCGCACAGCAGAGAGGCGGCAAACAACAATGAATTCTAGAATATGTAGGTTATGCTTATCCTCAGGTTAGTGCCATCGCACAGCAGAGGGGCACACGACCTATCTCCTTGTTAGAGCATTTCTTATTTTCTTTTTCACATAACGCACCAACAACATAAGTTATCAGCTTGATTGCGCTTGTATTCATTTTTTTTTTGCTTTGCTCCTTTTGTGGTCATTCGCACACCTTTGGTGGTGTTTATTTGCTCATTATTCCTTATTGGAAATAGCTGATTGTGTTAACCAGTGATAAGATGGGAATCCACAGTTGGTTGAACCATTTAGTTTAGATTGAGTTCACCAATGACGTGTACTCGTCTATTATGTTGAATCTACCAACACATCATATAGTGAACTAGCACCTCCCTAGATCAATTTTCTCCGTGTAATTACAGTAACACACAAGCATACTATCATTTTCCCAATCTTGTTAGACTTAGAATCCTCTGACTAACAATTTTCTGTGATTTAATGAAACTAAAATTCTAAAAAATTTAAAATCTTTTTAGTGTTCCAAGTAGCTGGACGCCTGTGTACTGTCACTTTCCAATTGTGTAGAATCACAGTCTTATCTTTGTTGTTTCTGCCTTTTAGCTTATCTTCCCTTCCCTTTTTTTTTGAGTAACTAAATACTGAAAGTAACCTAATCTCCCCCTAAAATGCTAAAACAGAAAATCTTTTTGTGTTTTTGGATTTTTATAAGACAAGGAAATTTAAAATTAAAAAAATAAAAGAAAGATAGAACTAGTGTCGGACTATGCATCCGTGTCGTCAGAGATAATGTCACTTTTCTTTTTCACGCCGTTAACCTCTAACAGGTAGAAAAATCTGGGCTTATCAAACGGTTTAGTGTAGAGGTCAGCGCGTTGAAAATCCGTGTTTATCTTTACCACATCGATTAATTGTTTTTCATAACAGTCGCGTATGAAGTGATACTTTATGCCAATGTGTTTAGTTTTAGGTTGTTATACCGGATTTTTAGTGACAGCTATAGCAGCAGAGTTATCAACATAGATAGGGGTGTTCGAGAATTGCAAACCGTAGTCACGCATTTACTATTGGATCCAGATAATCTGAGAGCAGCAGCTTGCAGCAGCAACGTATTCAGCTTCACAGGTTGATAAGGCAACCGAGGTCTGCTTCTTGCATTGCCACATGACTAAATGCCTTCCAAAAAACTGACACCCTGCTGATGTAGACTTGAAGTTCATTTTGCAGCCACCATAGTCTGAGTCACTATATGTTGTGAGCTCAAAGTCATCGTCATGAGGATACCACAACCCCAGTGTTGGGGTACCCTTCAGATAACGGAAGATTCTTTTCACCCTGATCAGATAATTTACTTTCGGTTTTGCTTGATATCTGGAGCATAAACATGTGGCATACATGATATCTGGACGGGAGGCAGTGAGATACATAAGAGATCCGATCATCCCACGATACATAGTGGCATCCACCAAATCCCCATTCTCATCAGGAGCCACATCATGATTTGTGGTGAGTGGGGTACCGGCAGCAGTGACATTTTCCATATCAAAGCGACTAAGAATGTCTCCGATATACTTAGTCTAATGCAGAAAAATACCGGTAGGTGTCTGATCCACCTGTAATCCCAGGAAGAACTTCATTTCTCCCATGGCGCTCATTTCAAATTCTACCTTCATCACAGATACGAGTTCTTTACATAGATCTTTGTTTTGCGAACCAAAGATTATGTCATCGACATAAATCTGCACCATTAGTAAATCTCTGTCTCGTTCTTTGATAAACAACGTGCAGTCAATCACACCTCTGCGAAACCCGTGCTTCAGCAGGTGAGTGGAGAGCTTTTCATACCAGGCTCGAGGAGCCTGATGTAGCCCATACAGAGCTTTGTCTAACTTGTAGACTCTGTCTCGATGATAAGGATCTTCGAATCCCTCAGTTGACTGACATAGACCTCTTCACGGATTTCCCCGTGCAAGAATGCACTCTTTACATCTAGTTGATAGACTTTTATCTTCATGTAAGAGGCGTAGGCTAGAAAGATGCGGATAGCTTCAATTCTAGCTACTGGTGCAAAAACTTCATTATAGTCGACTCCCTTGACTTGTCTGAAGCCTTGAACAACCAACCGTGCCTTGTTTCTGATAACGACACCTTGGTCATCCTTCTTGCAGCGTAGCACCCATTTGGTGCCAATCACCTTTATGCCTTTGGGCAGGTCGACGAGTGTCCACACTCCAAGCTTCTTGAACTGTAGTAGCTCCTCTTGTATAGCGTTGACCCAGGCCTCATCCTTCAGGGCATCGCTTACGTGTTTGGGTTCGACTTGAGAGACAAAGCATCTGAAAGCCCCATCATTCACGTAGCCCTTTTCCATAATTGCAGCGTAATCAGCAGAATACAACTGATTTCTCGTCTGCACGCCGGAGTGTAGATCTCCAATGATAGCTTCCGGCGGATGATTCGTACTGATCCTAGTCACAGGTGTCGTAGGGACGACAACTTCAGTATCTAGATTTGTGACTGGAGGTTCAGTATCCGTATTTCCTGATGCATGTTCAGCAGCTGATGAGCTTCCTACTTTATCAACGTTTGGTGCAAGGCCTGTCTCAGCTGCTTCCTCATTATCTGATGAGTCATCACTCTCGTCCTGATCAGTTGGTGAAGATCCCGATGAAACACTCGCAGGTGTTGTATTGCTAGTATCCAGATTTGGTGTGTTTAGAACATCGTGCATCATCTGAGTAGCAATATCTTCATCCGAATCTATCTGAGGAAGATAGAATGATTTGAAAAAGCCATTGTAGTCAAAGAATGACGATGGACCTTTCCCAGCAGGGGGGATGGTTAATCGTTAAACGTCAACATTGCACCATACTTCTACCTGACCCGTAGAGTTGTTGTAAACTCGTTTGTCTGGTATGTTGTATCCTAGAAAGATCCCCTGATCTTCCTTTTCATTGAACTTGCCCTCTTGAGTTTTCTTCAGAAGCGTACAAGGAGCACTGAATGGTTCCAGATACTCCAGGTTAGGTTTGCGCTTCTGTAGCAACTCATAGCAAGTCTTCCCATGCCTCTTCACTACAGACACATGATTAAGTGTGTAGCATGCATTGGCAACAGCTTCGTTCCAGAACTACACTGGCAGTTAGAATTTGCCAACATAGTTCTGGCGGTCTCGATCAAGCTCCTGTTCTTTCTCTCAGAAACTCCATTCATCTGTGGTGTGTATGCCGAGGTGAATTGATGAACAATTCCTTTTTCTTTGCAGAAAGCATCCATCCACTAATTCTTAAACTCTATTCTATTGTCTGATCGAATTTTCCTAACCTTCAGCTTGTAGAGCGACTCCAGTGTAGTAACCAGCACTTTGAATGACTCAAAGGTGTCCGACTTTGCTTTCAGAAACATCACCCAGGAGAATCGTGAGTAGTCATCAGTGACTACAAAGCAGTACCAGTCTCCGGCGATACTCTTTGTGCTGACTGGACCGAATAGATCCATGTGCAATAGCTCCAGGGGCATCTCGATAGAATCGACTTGCTTAGTCTTGTGAGATTTCGTGGTCTGCTTTCCCTTCTTGCATGAGACACAAAAATCAGGAAGTTTGAAGTTCTTTACAGGAACTCCATCAACTAAGTTGTTATGAATCAAATGATTCACCTTCCTATGATTAATGTGTCCCATTCTCTTGTGCCATGAGATGGAGTCCTTCTCTGTAGCTTTAGACAAGAAACATTGAATAGTAGAAGCACTAGTAGCAGCATTAGACATATATAGAACATACAAGTCATTATATCTAGATGCTGACATTAATACCTGCTCCTCTGGAATTTCTATATCTTTCTTCAGAATGTACATTTCTGATTGTCAAACATGACTTTGAGGCCCTTGTCACATATCTGAGACACTGAAAGTAGATTGTTTTCTAATTGCTGAACAAAATTAACCTTATCGAACCTTACCTATGCATTACCTACTTCTCCCTGAGCAGTAATGTATCCTCCTTTGTTTCCAGCAAAAGAAATGTGTCCCCCTTTAATTTGTTTGACATTGTAAAGGAGGGACTGATTTCCCGTCATGTGCCTGGAAGCTCCGCTATCTACTATCCATGTATTGGTAGAAGCACTATAGCGGACAACCTGTGCAGATGTAGACATTCCAGCCATGAAAGCATCTTGAGGTTCAGATTGTGCTTCAGATTCAGCATTCAGTTCATTTTCAACAAGTTGATCAACAGCAGCTATGTGTTCATCTAAATCAGCAGTGTCAGGTTCAGCTGAGTTCTCCCCCTCACTCGCTGAGTCTTCATTCAGATCTTCAACAGATGCAATGTTGGCTTCACCATCAGATAAGAATCGAAAGGACCAGTCATGTCCTTCATCACCTTGAGCCACCATTGCTTTTGAATCATTCTTGTTGAAGCTGGCTTTTTCTCTTTGTCCTGTATGGTGAAGGACGAGAATGGGTTTCCATTGCCAGTCTTCTTTGGTTTGACACATTCCCGCTTGAAGTGTCCTTTCTCACCACAATTGAAACAGGTGACTTTAGACTTGTCAAAGCCAAACGTAGTATCTTTTTTAGCCACCAGATTCTGACCTGTTTTCTTCACAAACTTCTTTGCTCGTCGCACAGCACTCGCGAGAGCCCACATAATGTCCATTCTCTCCAACTCATTCTCATCCACCTGCTCATAGTCTTCATCAGCCAAGTGATAGTTCCCTATCTTTCCTGTGACCAAGCCATCATAGGAATGAACAACAGCAGCAAGTAAATCCATGTGTTCCTTAGCCACTTCCATAGTTACTTTTCCCAAGTTTTCTATCGCTAACTTTGTCGATTAGTTTCAATAACATTGTGTTGAACCCCTGATGAGACAGTTGACTCACCACCAGACGATGAGCTTTGACCAGTTGCAGATGTATTAGAAACAAAGCAGTCTGCAGAGGAGCATTGGAAGATTTTGTAGTTGGAGTAGGAGTCACATTGTAGAGAGTCGGATCCTGAGCATATGAACCCTTCTTTGTCTTGTGCTTGTGTCTCACTTCTTCTTTTCTCAGTTTCAGGATGAAATCATTTATATCCAAGGTCTCAAGTATTGAGTTGTATCTTAAGGTGGAAATAAACGAATCCCACTTCTCTGGTAGCCCGTCAGCCAAACTTGACACTTTTTCTTCCTTAGACGTATGAACACCATGAGTGTGAAGTTCACTCATCAGATGATAGAAGCGGTCAATGATATCGTCCAAACTCTTATTCCCGATGGCAGAAAAATTATCAAACTCTTTCTTTAATGCTTTGGCCTTTAATGACTTAAGAGTTGTGCTCCCTCATACCTTTTCTCAAGAGCCTTCCAGAACTTTTTGTTGGGTATTCTACCTTTGAAGAAATTGAAGATTTCCAACATTGTTGAAATTGAAGATTTGAAGAACAATAGCAATAAAATATTAGTCTAGGGTTTGTTTTGTAATTATTTTAATTACTAGACTAGTATATATATTAACCTATGTCATCTTTGTAAAGGGTGACTAATTCACCACTTGTTAGGGTGAATTAGGTTTTATCACCATCAACAATATATCATCATCCCTCATGGACGATGATTTCAACATTATATCATCATTTTTATGAATGATGATTTCAACAATATATCAATAACATCGAGCATTAATCATCGTTCTTCATGTTCATCATCATCATGATTTATTATATTTTAGCCCCTAATCATTGAATTCTTGTTATCATCAATATGAATCCTAAGATCCAAGCTCATGTTCACGTTCAAATCTTGAACACACAATTGGTATCAGAGCCGGAGTTGATGGATTCATATTGATTTTGATGAGATTTCATGGTTAGATTGCTGAAATTATTGAAGATTTGAATAAAACAATCAAACAATCAATGAACATGGTTTGCGGCTGCAAAGAAAGGATCAAAAAGTTGCAGATTAGGGATGCTGCCGATTAGATCTTCATGCGACTTAGGGCTGCCCAATTAGGTTTGCGATTTAATCAAAGGTGTCTTTTGCAATCGAAAGAGAGCTGCAGATGAAGGCTGTTTGCGAAACCCAAGTGTTGCGGCCAAATGGGGCTGCACAATAGGGCTGCCAAATCGGATTGTGGCTGCTGAACTAGGGTTTGCTCGTATAGAAGGAGCTGCCGTAGGTGGCCTTTGCGGCCACAGAAGGGATGCCGAATTAGGGTTTGCAACTTGGGGTTGCAAATGGGCTCGTGAACACCATTGGGTTTGTTTCTTGGGCTCCATCATTAAATCAAAAAGAAAAGGTGGACTTGGACTTAATGTTTGGGCCACCAACATCAAAAAGAAAAGGTGGACTTGGACTTAATTGTTTGGGCCTCCAACATCAAAAACAAAAACAAAAAATGATTGTTCCAAAGTTTTGAAGACCTCGCTTCCGTATCAACGACAAAGTTCTTAGCTTTGAACAACTATTCAACAAAATCAACATCAAGCTTCAATTCACATTGGAAATCTACAATTTAGGGGGCGTATTGTTGGGTATTCTACCTTTTAAGAAATTGAAGATTTCCAACATTGTTGAAATTGAAGATTTGAAGAACAAAACAAAATATTAGTCTAGGGTTTGTTTTGTAATTATTTTAAAAACTAGGCTAGTATATATTAACCTACGTCATCTTTGTAAAGGGTGACTAATTCACCACTTGTTAGGGTGAATTAGGTTTTATCACCAACAACAATATATCATCATCCCTCATGGATGATAATTTCAACATTATATCATCATTTTATGAATGATGATTTCAACAATATATTAATAACATCGAGCATTACTCATCGTTCTTCATGTTCATCATCATCATGATTTATTATATTTTAGCACCTAATCATTGAATTCTTGTTATCATCAATATGAATCCTAAGATCCAAGCTCATGTTCATGTTCAAATCTTGAACACACAATTGGTATCAGAGCCGGATTTGATGGATTCATATTGATTTTGATGAGATTTCATGGTTAGATTGCTTAAATTATTGAAGATTTGAATAAAACAATTCAACAATCAATGAACATGGTTTGCGGCTACAAAGAAAGGATCAAAAAGCTGCGGATTAGGGTTGCTGCCGATTAGATCTTCATGCGACTTAGGGCTGCCCAATTTGGTTTGTGATTTAATCAAAGGTGTCTTTTGCAATCAAAAGAGAGCTGCAGATGAAGGCTGTTTGCGAACCCAAGTGTTGCGGGCAAATGGGGCTGCACAATAGGGCTGCCAAATCGGATGTGGCTGCCGAACTAGGGTTTGCTCGTATAGAAGGAGCTGCCGTAGGTGGCCTTTGCGGCCACAGAAGGGATGCCGAATTAGGGTTTGCAACTTGGGGTTGCAAATGGGCTCGTGAACACCATTGGGTTTGTTTCTTGGGTCCATCATTAAATCAAAAAGAAAAGGTGGACTTGGACTTAATTGTTTGGGCCACCAATATCAAAAAGAAAAGGTGGACTTGAACTTAATTGTTTGTGCCTCCAACATCAAAAACAAAAACAAAAAATGATTGTTCCAAAGTTTTGAAGACCTCGCTTCCGCATCAACGACAAAGTTCTTAGCTTTGAACAACTATTCAACAAAATCAACATCAAGCTTCAATTCACATTGGAAATCTACAATTTAGGGGGCGTATTGTTGGGTATTCTACCTTTGAAGAAATTAAAGATTTCCAACATTGTTGAAATTGAAGATTTGAAGAACAATAGTAACAAAATATTAGTCTAGGGTTTGTTTTGTAATTATTTTAATTACTAGTCTAGTATATATATTAACCTATGTCATCTTTGTAAAGGGTGACTAATTCACCACTTGTTAGGGTGAATTAGGTTTTATCACCAACAACAATATATCATCATCCCTCATGGATGATGATTTCAACATTATATCATCATTTTTATGAATGATGATTTCAACAATATATCAATAACATCGAGCATTAATCATCGTTTTTCATGTTCATCATCATCATGATTTATTATATTTTAGCCCCTAATCATTGAATTCTTGTTATCATCAATATGAATCCTAAGATCCAAGCTCATGTTCACGTTCAAATCTTGAACACACACTTTTTACTTTGCTTGTGCTCAGAATACTGATGGAAGATTTCTTTAGAAATAGACTGTGTTAACATAGCATAGGCTTTCTTTTCTGCATTGTAAGCAATCTTTTGTGCATCAGTCAATCCACTCAACGTTAGGGGTATACCATCAGTTCCAACTGGCATATTGTAACCAGTCTCAATAGCATTCCAGAGATTAGTGTCCACTCCATTGAGATGAATCTCAAACCTTTGCTTCCATTGAGGAAACTCATCAATCGATAACAGCTTAGGTGGCTTATTATGGTTTCCAATCTCATTTTCCAGTAGCAGTAGGTTCTGTATCCTTGACTCTTTTCCTGCTGAGAATGCAAAGTTCTCTGAGTCCATTATGAATTAGAATTAGACTTGGCAAACAGACAGCTGATGCGACTGGGATGGACGACTGGGGAACGACTGAAACACAATCGTGCGATTGAGCTTAGTCGTACGACTGGGCAGGCGATTAGGGCTGTTATGCGAATGGACAGACCGACTGAGTCAATCGTGCGATTGAACGAGCGATTGAATTCAGTCGTACGATTGGACTGGCGAATGGAGTTCAGTCGTGCGATTGAGTTAATCGTGCGACTGAGACTGCTGAAATCGAAATTTTTCACACACTTTGACCTAAAACCGCAATCTTTTACACCCTAGACGGCCGCAACTCGAAAAAGACTCAATTTTCAGAACATGCACACGTAAAAACTTGATTTTGAGCAGAAAGAACGCATTTTTTCGCTTAAAAACGTTGAGTTTCACAAAAACGATTGAATCCACAAAGAATCAAGAGCCAAAGCTCTGATACCACTTGTTAGGACCGTGTACAACGGAGTACTAACTGATTCAAACGTGAAACCAGATCAAATAGTGCGGAATCCTATTTGATTGGCGATCCAATCAGGGAGAACATCAATCCGATCAAAACTAACGATGAGAATACGTTAAGAATTGATTAAATTCGATCAGAAACATTCTATGAAGTTGGAAGGGACTCTCTGGACAAACAGGAACTGCTAGGGTGATAATTCTCGAAGTGTTACGTTTTTCCACGAATTAAGTGGTATTTATAGGTTACAGCTTTCATTCGTACTACTGAGCCAAGCGACTGGCTCAGTCGTGCGACTGAGTCATACGACTGATTCATTCGTACGACTGAGTCAGTCTTATGACTCAATCGTGCGATTGACTCAATCACCTGGTTCAGTCGTGCGATTGGCCCATTCGCATGGTCCAGTCGTGCGACTGAATCAGAATACTTAGTTAAACACATTCTTGAACCTTAAATGATTCAGAACATGTCTAACAACTCTATAACCTATATAACATGTTCATATATGCGTGTAACAACAAACAATATTAATAGATATGACACTAAACAATCAATCAAACATCCACTGAAGAGTTTTTCATTACATTGATTCAACATTATATATGTGTTACAAGAAGAAAGTCTATTACATTTAAGATCACTAGACTAGAACTGGGGACATGTGTACCAACAGTTTGACATACACCTCTTCATCAATCACCCCATACAGAAAAGCACACTTGACATCCAGTTGATTGACCTTGAAGTTTTTGGACGCAGCAAATGCCAAGAATATCCTAAGAGCTTCTAGTCTGGTTACAGGAGCAAAGATATCAGTGTAGTCAATTCCTTCTTCTTGTGTGTATCCTTGAACAACTAGTCTAGCTTTGTTTTTTATGACAATACCTCTATCATCTTTCTTATTCCTAAATACCCATTGGTTCCTATAGTAGTCTTCCCATGAGGAAGAGGACAAAGGTTCCAAACCTTCTATCTTTTGAATTGAAGCAGCTCCTCTTGCATGGCTTTAATCTAACTTCCATCCTTCAGAGCCTCATCAACTTTCTTAGGCTCTATCTGGGACAAGAAACAAGAGTGAAGACAAACATTTGCTTCATAGGTTTGTCCTCTTGTTCTTACCCCAGTGTTAATATCTCCAATGATGTTTGTGGTAGGATGAGACTTGTGGATCCTTAGCTGAAGGATCAGAGCAAGTTGCTAAGAGAGATCTAAATTAGAGAAATTTAGATCTGGCATAGATGCTTCTTCCACTACAGCATCACACTTATCAAGAGGAACTTGATCCAATGAGTGTGTGACATCATTGATATGTTCATCTATGGAGTGGTTATCAGCATCAAGAAATTCTTGATCACTGTCACCACCACCATCACTTTCTTCTACATTTGAAGTTTCTTTATTTGTCTGTTGAGCCTCTGAGCTGGAACTTGAAGGCATCTCAGATGTATCAGCTGAATTTGTCATTGTTTTGCTGATAGAAACTTCATTTGCTGAAGTAGTTATAACTTGAGCTGAAGATGTGTAACTTGAAGGTCTTCTTAGCTCAAATTTTGGGTCAGGATCACCTAGAGGTAAAATTTCTGTAGATCCTGAAACATTCTCACAAGATTTGTTAAAACAGTTAGTAACTAAATCAAGATCAAATAGCCAATCCGGACCAGAACCTTTCATACTAGGAGTGTGCTTATTGAAAGTCATATTGGTTGACTCCTCAACTACTCTAGTTCTGAGATTGTATACTCTATAAGCTTTAGCTTGAGAAGAGTATCCAATAAAGTATCCATTATCTGATTTCTCAGCAAACTTGATAATCGGATCTTTTGTATTCAAGATGTCGCATGGACATCCAAATGACTTGAGAAAACCAATGAAAGGTTTTATCTTATGCAAAAGTTCATAAGGAGTCTTACCATGAGTCTTAACCACTAAAACTCTGTTCTGCACATAGCAGGCAGTGTTGATTGCCTCTGCCCAGAAGATGATGGGCAGCTTAGAGTCAGACAACATGGTTCTTGCAGCTTTAATCAGTATCCTGTTTCTCCTCTCAGCAACACTGTTTTGCTGAGGAGTCCTGGGAGCACTGTATGGTCTTGTAATACCCTTTTCATCACAAATTGTGTCAAGGATTTGGTTCTTAAATTCAGTTCCTTGATCACATCTTATGGTTTTGACCTTGTGATCACATTGATTCTCAATTCTTAAGATGAAATTTTTTCAGAATCTTAGGGGTCTCATCCTTAGTTCTAAGAAAGAAAACCCAAGTGAATCTTGTAAAGTCATCTGTGATCACCAGACAGTAAGAGGTCCTTCCTAGACTTATTACACTGGTGGGGCCAAAGAGATCCATATGTAACAAGTGTAGGGGTGTAGTGATGGAGTTTCTTTCCTTAGGCTTGTAAGATACCTTATGTTGCTTCCCTTTCAGGCATGCAACACAATGGTCATCACTTGTAAACTCTTTCTTTGGCATTCCAGTTACGAAATCATTCTTAATCAACTTATTCATGTTTTTAAAGTTTACATGGCACATTCTGTTATGCCAGAGAAAAGACTCATCACTATGGCTTTAGACAGAAAGCATGAAACTTCTCCCGAGGGAGATGTTTCTTGAAAGTCCATCTTATACATGTTCCCTCTCCTGGGAGCTCTAAGCAGGATATGCTCAAGAGGAATAATCACCCTGGGCTTGAGAACAATACACTCATGCTCAGTAAAGAGCATGTTATGACTCTGATCATAAAATTGGGATACACTCAGAAGATTGTACCCGGGCTCCTTAACAAAGTTTACCTTCTCAATGCTAAGCTTACCATTTATGACTTTGCCCCTTCCAGAAATGTAACCTCCTTCATCTTCTCCAAAAGCACTGGTCCTCTATCAATCCTTTCAAAGTTCTAGAGTAATGACCTATTGCCTGTCATGTGCCTGGAACAGCCACTATCAATGATCTGGACATTTTTGTTTGTCTTGAGTTGTTCCTGCACAAAGAGAATGATTAGTTACATTTGGAAACCCAAGCCTTATTAGTCTTAGGCTCATCAAAGGAAGTAGAGGGTAATGAAACAGTAATAGATCCTATAGTTGTTCTTTAAGGATCTCTTGCTGTTGTTAATGGAGAATTTTCAGTCACTTGGTCTTTCCTTGACTTCCATACCACCTTTGGAAGTTTGGACTGGACCTTCAACACTTCGGAAGCTTTTGAGACTTTGGAAGTTTTGATGACTGGACCTTCGAAAGATCCTGCTAACATTGTAGCAGACTTCAGTGCTTCGGAAGTATTCCTTTCTTTCGAGACCAGATTTTCTTCTGAAGGCAATTTTCCACTTGCCTTCTTCTTTCCTTTGGAGCTTCTGAAGGAAACAGATTTTCCTTCCGAAGCTGAATTCTTCTTAGATCTCTTGGGAGTCTCTTTCTTGGTCATATGAAGAGTACCTCTTGGATTGTATGGATAATCCTTAGCAAGATGAGAAGTACTCTCACACATAACATATTTCATCTTTTTCTTCCCAAGAGTTTTTTCTGAGAACAAGGCTGACTTTGATCACATCCCTTCTCCACCTTCATCTTTGCAGATGCTGAGGCAGTTCCTTAGGATGAGGACTGTGTTGGATGGTTCAAGCTGTGTAGCTGTGGTACACAACGGATCAGCCTTCTTCTTGATGCTGAGATGATTTGAATATGAACCAGAACTCTTGGTAGAAGAGTTAAGGTGTTGTCTTCAGTCTTAACAATGTCAAACCCTACAGAAATAAAGACTTGTTTCTGCTTAGAGTTGAAAGTAGCCTTGATCTCTTGAGCCCTCCTAGCCTTTCTCTTGCTTTTTCTGATCAAGTTCCTCCTCATAGACTTGGTCATCCCAAGCTTCCTGCTCTCCTCAGATGGATAGTGACCCTTCTTAGAATCCTCCTCTTCACTCTTCTCAGAGGAATTCTTCACTACCACTTCTTCATCCTCTTCACTCAAGGGGTCTATTGAGGAAGCTCATCTTCACAAGTTCCACACCTAGGTGATCTTACAGACAAGATTGTGTGTGGAGGAGCTATCTCACTAGATCCCAGTCCCTGCTTATTTTGATAACAAACTTTTGCAAGCAAGGATGAGGATATGATGTTCTTGAAGGTCTTTTCTTCAAGAACATATTCTCTGCCCTGGCTTTGCTGATCACAAGCTCAGCCTGGCATTCAGTTAACTTAGTTATGAGATCCTTGATCTGAGTTCTGTAATTTGTATGCTCGTGTTTTAAAACTGAAATGGTTATTCTAAGTCCTCTATATTTAACTTATAATTATTTTCAGTCTTTCTAAAATCAGATTTCAAGATGTTCAAGGACTCATGATCAGATCTCATCTCTAAGTTATAGGACCTGTATCTATTAACTTTAGCAATACATTCAGGAGTACAAAGATGTGTCAATACCTTGGTTTCATCATGGTCAGCCATTAATGCTTGGTTTGGAGATGCATCTTCCACCTAAAAGCTCCAGTTAAGGCCTCCTTCTTCAATAGAAATTGTAGCTTGCTGCTTTGGCTTCTCATTCTGGGTAGCTTTATCAGTGTAGTTTGGTCTGGATTGTGCTTGTCCACCATTTGTTCTTGGTGCCTTGCACTCCCTAGCAAAGTGACCCATCAAGTTAAAGTTGTAACACTTAACTTTTCTTTTATCCAACCCAAACTTTCCACTGGCTGTATTGCTGGGAAACTTCCTTCCTGTCCTCTTGTAGAACCTCTTGGCTCTATGAGTGAGAAGAGCCATTTGCTGGACTATCTCCATGTACTCCAGGTCATCTTGATAGATACAGTCCAAGTCTTCAAGGGTGAATAGGAAGCTGCCATAACTTTTATCAGAAGACACAAAGGCTTGAGAAGAACTTATCTCTTGAAATGGGCTTCCTTGAGTATAGTTCTCCCTTGGTGCCTCCGGGAAGGTGATGAAAGGACCCTTTTGTGAGATGTCAGGGTAGCATATGAGATGATGTTTAGGTTATATGCTATCCCTTTCAGTTACATGAAGGGTTGAACCCATTTAATTGCTAGAGTTACCAAATGACCTTGCATGTTCATCTCCATCTAGTATCCACTGAGAATGCCATACAACTCTGTCAGAGTAAGAGTCTTAAGGTTCTTTGTTCTCTTGATTACAACACAATAATGTGTCCATTGCCTAGGAAGAGAGGACATAAACTTCCTTACAATGTCCCTGTTCTCAAGAGTTACTCCAACATCCACTAGGGTATCCGCAATCTCAACATACCTGAAGTTTTGTTGAGTCATGGTCTCACCTGTTTTGAAGGTGAAAATTTTAAACTGCTGCTTCAGGAGATCCTTCTTGTTCTCCTTGGCTTCAGTAGAACCCTCATACATTAGTTTCAATGCATCCCACAGCTGCTTAGCGTTTTGCATTTTTTGAAACCTCTGTATACAGAGTTTGGAAGAGCAGTCTGAAGTGTTGTCATGGCTTTTTGATCAATTTCTACTCTCTTTCTATCTTCTTCTGAGTAGTTAGCCACATCCTTGGGGATCATACCTCCAGCAGCAGCTGAAGGAGTGCTTGGTATGTAAGGTCCAGAGACAACAGATTCCCACATTCTTGAGTCTTGACACTGATGAAGCATTCCATTCTTTGGCACCAAGTGTCAAAGTCATCAAGAGTGATTTAGATATAACTGCCATTTGAAGGTTTAAGTATTTTTACTTGTGTGAGGGATCTTAAGATGGTGAGATCTTATATCAAGAGCCTGAGATGCTCTGATACCAATTGCAGGACCGGGTGAAGGGTTATGCACTTTACAACTCAACAACACAAAGAGGAGAGTATGGAACAACATTTAACAATTCAAATGGGGAACTGGGAAACTCAGTTTTGAGAACTAAGAAACACAAGTGTAAATGAGACAGAAACTAGAACAACACACAGCAGTTGGTTTCAAGGTTGATGTATATTGATCTCTAGTTTCTTACAAATAGTTTACAAAGTTCTTTTTTAAGTTACAAGGACTAGAAATACTTATACTACAACTACAGCCGGCCACACTTTGAAGGCCGGCTGGATACATGATCTAGACAACAAAATCAATGTAGAGTCAAAAGGCAGATTGCCTTTTGACTAGTGACTATGACATGCCATAGCTCACATCCTAATATATTAAAAAAGGATAAAGTACATAAAGTGGAAAGTTACAGACTCAAGACCTCAATGTACAGTTTACCAAAAGCATGGACCTTTTTACCAACTCATGTAAGGTTGGTGACTTATCAGAGTGGCAGTGAAAGTGGTTCAGCTTTAGCTAAAAAGTACATCAGATAAGCATGTAATATAAAAGTCTCGGAAGAAATCTGTCTTTAATAGTTGGCTTTGGAAGACTTTGTCCTTGAAGCTTTGGAAGACTTTGTCCTTGAAGCTTTGGAAGACTTCATCTTTTGGTTTCGGAAGATATTGGTCTTGGATTCGGAAGATTTCACACTTAAAATAATTACTGAGTCAGTGTGAAACTTTCGAAGCATTCCACTTCAGTACACTTATGCATACATGCAGGAGAGACTTTGGGTGTTTAGGTTGCATCAACCTTACTAATAACCTTACATATATATATATATATATATATATATAATATATATATATATATATATAACACCTTGACAAATATGGTAATACTAAAAGATCATGGTTTTGATTATATTTTTGATCGTTTCTTTCATTTTATCACATCTCTCTTTAATTCTTTTAGAAAAGCTATAAAATGTTCATATATACAATATATGTGGGTGCATATATGCACATTATCAAAAGACTATAGATATCATGATTTTTAAAAATATATCTGAAAAGTAGTAAAATTACAAGCATTTTAATATATTTACATAATAAATATTACAATAGTTAATATGGTTCTTTCTAGTTTTTTACAGATTTATGGTTCTCAATTGAATATCCCTATATATATATATATATATATATATATATATATATATATATATATATATATATATATATATAATATATATATATATATATATATATATATATTATATATATATAATATATATATGTATATATATATATATATATATATATATATGTATATATATATGTATATATATGTATATATATATAGATATATATACATATATATATATACATATTATACATATATATATGTACATATATATATACACATATATATATATGTGTACATATATATATATATATATATGTACATATATATATATGTTATATATATATGTGTGTACATATATAATATATATATATATGTATATATATATGTACATATATATATGTGTGTGTGTGTGTGCGTATGTACGTGCGTCTGTATATGCGTGCGTATGTACGTGGTCTGTATGTGCGTACGTAGGTACGTGCGTATGTATGTGCGTATGTACGTGCGTATGTACGTGCGTATGTACGTGCGTTGGTACGTGCGTTGGTACGTGCGTAGGTACGTGCGTAGGTACGTGCGTAGGTACGTGCCTAGGTACGTGCCTAGGTACGTGCCTAGGTACGTGCGTAGGTACGTGCCTAGGTACGTGCCTAGGTACGTGCGTAGGTAGGTGCGTAGGTACGTGCGTAGGTACGTGCGTAGGTACGTGCGTAGGTACGTGCGTAGGTACGTGCGTAGGTACGTGCGTAGGTACGTGCGTAGGTACGTGCGTAGGTACGTGCGTATGTAGGTGCGTAGGTACGTGCGTATGTAGGTGCGTATGTACGTGCGTATGTAGGTACGTATGTACGTGCGTGTGCCTATGTATGTGTATGTATGTGTGTGTATATATATATGTATTATATATGTATGTATGTATATATATGTATCTATATACGTATATGTATATATATGTATGTATATATATGTATATGTATATATATGTATGTAAATATGTATTATATATGTATGGTATGTATGTATGTATGTATGTATGTATGTATGTATGTATGTATGTATGTATGTATGTATGTATGTATGTATGTATGTATGTATGTATGTATGTATGTATGTATGTATATATATGTATGTATATATATGTATATATAGATGTATGTATATATATACGTGTATATATATACATATATATACATATAATACGTATATATACATGGTGTATATATATACACGTATGACTGGGTAATTTCAGGTGGGGTTGGACTTTGTTGTGCACGTGTTGACCTTATTAATTAAAATTATGTCGAACATATAAATGCTTCACGTAATTATGATAGTATACAAAATGAAGTTGACCTGAAATTATCGGTTGTCTCATATTCTTTAGCTATCATAACTATTTTAACTTAGATGCTTTCTTGATATGTCGAGTAACTCTTATTTACATGCCAATTGTAACATTCCTGATATCCAAACCTAAAGCATCTATTGGACGGCGGGGATTCAAGGAAGGCAGCCCTTGAGAGCGGGGTCTAGGGGGTAGCAGTCGCTGGTGGGGTTCAAGGGGCAAAGCTCTTGGCAAGGGTTGAGGTGCAAGTTCAGCTAAGAAAAAAATATTTTGGAAGAAAGGCATAGTGAAGAAAAATTAATTTCAGGAAAATCAGGGTCGATGCAACCCACATCAGAAAGTGATGTGGGGCGCATTGACCAGGCTAAGAAAACTCTGGTTAGCCAACATAAAGTGATGACAATGAACCTGTGCTTGACACGTGGCTGATGACTAGGGATCGGAAGTTGATACATAGCAACGTTGTGTGACGCTTCGAATATCTAATGCGGGGTGCATCGCAAAAAGGGCTTGAGGTTGATGATCTTGTAACACATAAAAGTGATGACAACTATAAAAGAAAGCTCGGGTGAGATTTTTTTAAACTCATAAATCTTTCTGATCTCTCTCTCTCTCTCCCAAATCTCTTCGTTTTACCCTTCTCTTATACTAGAATTATTATAGGCTATCCCGAGTTGCTGCACAAAGTAACAAACCCAAAAACAAAAAAAAACAAAGCAAGATAACCAGAAACCGATATCTAAGTCAAAGTGATACTTGCGTAGGAACTACCTTCATTACTCTTAGGATATTATTGGCTTAACCGCCATGACAAGGTGAATACATAGTACATTTTACAAACCAAACGTTTATTATCTTGATTTGTGAGGATTACATACATGAAATGATGAATCTTTAACTCATGACTAGCATTATATGATAAAGACATTTAGACTAGAAATATATGTATAGTTTGACTAAATTTATATCTCTGATATGGGTGAAAATCCCATAGCGGGGCTGGGCAAGGTCTCAATGTAGATACGAGAGGTCCCTGTTAGAAACATATTGCTTGCGCCATAAAACCAGTTTATATGGAGGGTGAACTATACAGTTGAGGTTAACCGTTAAATTTATAGTTTGCCTGTGAAAATTATGATTTGATATTCAAAATAACATGTATGCTTGAAATGTTTTAGAGTCAATACATGTCTTCATCAGCTTTTGCTAAAAATATTGCCTAAATCTTTTACATGTAAACACATGTGATATATGTTAGCTAGGGTTAGCCCAAAGGATGTTGACTCCTTAGGCTTGGATAACCGGATAGCTATACATATATGTTGGATGGGGTTGGTTCAAACAAACAAGAACGTCTTCTAAGATCAATAACTAACGAATGCGTAATCTAAGTTAGTTACTTACTATCACAAACAAATATACTTTGAGTAAAGATAAATGCACAATAAGTTTTTTCAAAGTATTTACTTGATTAATCTGTTTTATATAAAAATTATGATGTCGACTAAAGTATACATATTATAAATAAAATATTCCCTATGCTTTTGAGTAATTTTAGATAATATTACTCATATTGGATTCAGATTCGTATTTAATAAGTTTTAAAGATCATAAGTTTTAAAGATAATTTTTTTTACAAAACTTGAGACCGCGAGTAGATATGACATACTTTAATTAACTTGAAACCAGTGACCGGTTAAAGATTAATTTAAAAATCAAAACAGGAATTTAAGATATAAAACAATTAACAAAATAAAGAAGAGTAAATATCAATTTTTGAAACAAAACGTGAATAGTTTTAGATTTAGATAGTTTAAGTTTAAACTAATATAACTATTTGTTGGCCATGTAATAATGCAAAAGTGATTTTATAAAAGACATTATAATATATTATTTGTATTGGTCGGTGGCTACAGTGTTTTTATTTTTTTCATTTTATGCTTTATGTTAAGTTTATTATTTGTCCACGTTAACAAATGTGGATTTTGATCTGGTGGTTAAGTTGTTTTGTTCGGTTTCAGCTTGCATGGGTTCGAGCGCATAGTTGGGACCTTTTTGGGTTTTTTTCCCGCCGACATCTAAGTACAACCTTGCATCGATGATGATGAAATTGACGGTAAAACATAACGGTGGTTTTAGTGTGGCAACTGGCAATTGAGAGAGAGGCAGAGATGGAGAAGATGTTGAAGGCAAGCGGTTGTTATCGGTGATTGTATTGTGGTGGATCACGATAGCAGCGATTGTGAACCGGAGCAGCAACAAGATGAGAAGAAGGGTATGATGGTTGTTGGTCGGTGGTGGCGGGTGCAGCAGCAGGAATCTACGGTGCTGCTAGCTTCGCCGTCACCGGTGACAAGTGGCTTTGAAACTTGAAATGTAACCTATATGCTTTGGATGAATAAGAAGAAAGGAGAGGGAGTGAAGGATGTTGTTCACCGCTTTGTAATGTGACTCGTGCCAGTGGTTGTTTCTAAATAATTTGTGTTTAGGTTCTTCCGCATTTGATGTTCATACCTCAAAAGTGAAAATATTAAAACTTGTGATGTGGCTCCATTTTATAATGTTTCAATTTACGTGGCAAGTTTTTAAAAAAACTGTATTACGAATTTATTATGTTATATTTAATTTATATTAGATTAGATTAGATATTAGATTCTAAGATAATAATTATTTTATACCTTTGTGTGTATTAGTTAACATGTAAATACAATTAATAAGAATATTAATATTACGTAGACCTTATTTTTTTGAAATAATATTTTTTAGTCTTTTCCGCACCTTTTTTTATTTTTTTTATTTTTTAATTCCTATTTTTACAAACTTTTCATTTCAACAGTTTTGTTTACGTTGATTTGTGTTTATATTTAATTGTTTACTGATGTTTAAATATTTGTTATAACAGTTTTGTAACAACGCACAAATTAAACTTCCATAAAAACAAACTCAAGTCCCAAAAAAAACCCGCGGCACCGCGATCTTGAATTCTAGTTAAAAATACAATTACATGAATGGTTTCATATATGTATTTTTTATTGTTGTAGCTAGCTCACGTGTACATGAATTAAAAGCCCACAAGAGCTATATTGAAACTTCAAAGAATTGCAACGATTTGAGGGACCGCCCATGTGAAGACCCAATTGAGTAAGCGGATGGAAATTAATAGAAAATCAAACCTAATTCTTAAGATATAAAAAAAGAAAGAAAGGAGGTGACGGCAGAGGGACATACGGGAGGAAAGAAAAACAAAAAGGGTTTAATTTTTGAATTCAACTTCGAGTGTTAAGCACGATTAAAGAGCAGTCTTGAAGCGGAGAAAAGACTTGAAGGCATAAGATTGATTCAAGCATAGAAACACCATCCAGTTTCAATCCGTTCTTGATAATTTTCTTTGTTTCGTCAATTCCTTTGTTTTGTTTCTAAAGTTTAAATCTTTACTATTGTTCTTAATGTTTATAAACGTGATGAGTAGCAAAATTTTTATTACTACTTAGGTTTGGTTGAAAAATATTCATGTTTTGATCAAAAGTTTAGTTTTGATCTCGTATGTTTGTTTATTAATCTTAGAACTTGATTATTTTCTCAATTAAATATGAACACGTGTATCGCTTTATACTTCAAAGTTATTGTCTTGCTCGTGTGTGTTTGATCTTGATTGATTGCGTGACATATAGATTAGGTTTGCACATTAAAATTAATTACTTTGTATTTTTAATTTTAAACTTTGATTAGCGATAATCTTAGGAGTTTTGGTTGTGATTTTGATAGTAGTTGCATGTGCTACCTTATCTAAACCTAGGGGTGATAGATATTGCTTAAACCTTCTATCCATTGCTTGTTAGGTTTAGATTTCACGGGAGCGTCATCTGCCTTACATTCGTGGTGTTAGTGTTTAGGGTATTTAATTAGATTTAATTAAGTTGTACATTATCTTAGGATTGAAAAATATAATCTTAGGGGTTCGTTTCCGCTTGTGAAATTTTGGCTTTGAAGTGGAGGGTGTGGCATCAACAATGGTGGGTGTGTTCATGCTGCCACCCTGAGGCTCAATGACTTCAAGCATGTGACCAAATAAGAGTCACCTTTCCTGAAAAATATTTTGGAGTTGCTCTGAACTTTAAAATATTGCTTTGTTTTTAAAGTTCCTAGAGCATGAATGACTCCACTAAGTTTTAGTTTATCCCCTAATTCTTCTTGTAATATTACTTGTAAGAATCTATGGTACATTAAAAACTTAAATTTTGCAACAATTACATTTTTATACATATGTTGAAAGATGAAGTTTGAGAAATCGTAACTCTACTATTTTACTAGACCCTGGATAGCCCATGCTAAATCCAATAGTACTTGGTCCCATCCTCCCGACTTGTTAAACAAACAGTGCAAGAAGATATGAAGGATTATTCTCCAGTTATGATATGCCAGTGATTTGGAGAATGTGGACGTCGGGAGGGTTCTTTCATATCCTATCTTCTTGAAGGTGGCACTGACCACTTCTTTGGAGAAAGAAATTGTGACCTTCATTCCTTGCACTATTGCCGTGAGGGCCTTTTCTGCATGTTCTTTTTTAATGGAGCATGAGTTCCAGAATTCCTTGATATGCGACTCACAGATCACCAGATCTATGGTGATAGCAAAGGAGTAATTGCCATGTCTCAGGAATTGAGGAATAGGATCATAGACCTCATCACCTATGGGTTAAAATATTGCAGTGCTGTTGTGGTTTGGTCGAAATCATAGGGTTTGAGCGGCCATTAAAAGTTGGTTGATTTTAGTAGACTTTGAGAGATTGAAAGTTTGAGGGTTTTCTTTATGAAGAAGATTGAAGATGACAATAGTAGGAAACCACCGATTTTAACAGTTATGGATAATATAAAAAATGATATTTAAAAATATTTAGCACCATAACATTGAAATCGATAGCATGAGATGATAATACAGTCTTTTCAGGTAACTAATCTGACACCACTACCTATCGGAAGATGAAAGTGGGACCTACTGGATCTTTTTCAAAAGCATGTGTTGAATTCATTCTATCTGCCGAATCTTCTCATGCGGCAGATACCCACTTTACCTAGTTATCTGCTGATTGCTTAATTTAGCAAATACCCAGATATCTGGTGATATTCAGCACTTAACTATTTATCTGCTGATTTGCAAATTTCAGCAGATATGTAGTTTTTCCCGTTTTATTAAGAAAAGCATTTCTTTACAAAATTTTCAAATATCATTAATATAAATCATTTAATTATTAAAAGTTTATCATCCCAATAGCAGATACAAGATATCTAAATCTAGATTTATCAAAAGTCTTTGTAATAAATCTGTATATTTTTATTTGTATGGATCTTAATTAATTTAATGATTTCCTTTTTTGCACAGTCTTTAATGAAATAATACCTGATATCAATGTGCTTTGTCTTTGAATGTTGAACAAGATTATGGTGATGCAGATGGCACCGTTATTATGAATATGAATTGGAGTGTTCATGGATGTTACTCCATAATCTCTAAGTTGAGTTTGGATTCATAGCACTTGAGCAAAACAACTTGATGCAGCAATGTATTCTACTTTAGCAATTGACGTAGAGACACAAGTGTGCTTCTTGCATTGCCATGAAACCAATCTTCCCCAAGAAATTAACATCCTCTTAAGGTTGATCTTTTGTTGATGTCGCATCCCCTATAGTCACTATCTGTATATCCATAGAGATTGAAGTCAGCACACTTAAGGTACCATAATCCCAACTTAGGTTCCTCTTTGACTCTTTAAGATACTTTAGAATCTCTTAGCAGCCATTAGATGTGACATCTTTAAAGCAGCTTAGAATCTTGAACATAGGCATATGGAAAAACATGATATTTGGTCTACTTGTTGTGAGATACATGAGAGATCTAATGATGCCTCTTTACTGTTGCTGATCAACTGCTTCCCTCTCAAGATCAAGAGTTAATGAACATGTCCTCAACATTAGGGTTTAGCACCCTTAGCATCAAAATCTTGAAATCTTACTAAGATGTCATGAACATATTTAGATTGATTTATGAAGATGCCTTTAGAGGTTTGTTTCACTTGTAGCCCTAGAAAGAAGGTGAGTTATTGAAATCATCTTAAATTTTGACTTCATGAGATTTTCAAAGGCTTTACATAATCTCTCATTTGTAGATCAAAGATGATATCATCAACATACACTTGTACCAAGATAATATACAAATCAACCTTCTTAATAAAAGAGTTTTGTTTATGGATCCCTGATATATCTATTTTTTCATAGAAAGGTAGAGAGTTGTCTTATACCATTTCCTTGGTACTTGATGAAGACCAAAGGGATTTATCAAGTTTACATACATGATCTGGATACTTGTGATCTTTAAAGCCTCAAGGTTGGTAGACATAAACTTCTTCATTAATCTCACCATAGAGGAATGCACTCTTGACATCCATCTCAAGCACCTTGATGTCTTAAGATGCAACAAACGCTAGAAAATTCTAATTGCTTCAAGCCTGGCCACAGGAACAAAAAAACTTCATCATAATCAATCCCTTCTTCTTGCGTGTACCTCTGTACCACAAGTCTAGCTTTGTTCTTGATAACAATGACTCTATCATCTTTCTTGTTTCTAAAAACCCATTTGGTCCCTATTGCAGTTTTCCCCCTTGGAAGTGCACATAATTTCCAAACTTCTTATCGGGTGAATTGAAGAAGCTCTTCTTGCATTGCTTCTACCCAAATGTTATATCTTAAGGCCTCATCAACTTTTTTGGTTCCAATTGAGAAAGGAAGCATGAAAACAAAAGGATGTTTGCTTTATTCGCCTGATTCTTGTCTTGACACCAACTTATACATTGATAATGACATTCTTAATTGGATGCTATTTATGAATTCTTAGTCTTGGGATTACTTGGAGTTGTTGAGAAAGATCTAAATTGGAGAAGTTTGTTTCAGGAAGTTCGGCAATAGATTTACTAGTTCATCTGTCGGATTGACTCTATCTTCAATACTTGTCATACTTGGATCATTTTCAAAAGATTGTCTAGTACCATAATGATCGTGAGACTCTTCATTTTATGCATCATAATGAGCAACGGATGGATAACCCACATTGTTTAGCATCTACCTCAGCTGTTTGTGGTTGGACTGTGTCAGCAGATGACCTGTTTGACTTAGTCTTTGTGGTAGATCTATCTTATGATCTTCAATACTTAGAGCTTGTATGTCTACTAACCTTTTAAGAGAGTCTCCTAAAACATTCCCAATCAAATGATTAAATGCATTTATGAATCCATTTAGATCAACATCCAACTTAGAGTATATCCAACACTATTTGAGGAATTTCAGGAGATTGTCTAGTACCACAATGATTATAAGATTGATGTCTACTAACCTTTTAAGAAAGTCTCCTAAAACATTCTTAATCAAATGATCAAATGCATTTGTGAATCCATTTAGATCATACATCCAACTTGGAGTATTTCCAACATATTTGAGGAATTTTCATTAAATATGACATTTTAGATTCCTCATAGTATGGTCAACTTTATTATATAATCTGTAAGCCTTAACTTATGATGAGTATCCAACAAAGAATCTATCTACTAATTTCTTAGCAAATTTAGATAGATGATCTTTGGTATTTAGTAGGGTGTATGGACATCTAAAAGGTCTAAGAAACTCTATGAATGGTCTTTCTTATGCCATAATTCATAAGAGGTTTTTCCATGTGTCTTGATCATCAACACTCTGTTCTGAACATAGCACACAGTGTTAACTACTTCAGCCTAGAATGTTATTAAAAAGTTTGGAGTCAGACAACATAATCCTTGCAACTTCAATAAGTGTCTTATTACTCCTCTCACCAATTCCGTTTTGCTAAGGAGTTCTAGGAGTACTGTATTGCCTAGAATGGATTCAAAAAGAATCAAGGGTGTGGTTTTTGAATTCAGTACCCTGAACACATCTGATTATTGTGACTATTTTTATCAATTTGATTCTCATTTTTGATAATAAATGATTTTAAAATCTCAGTAGTTTCATCTTTAGTTTCTAAAAAGAAAACCAAAGTGAATATTATAAAATCATCTATTATTACCAAGCCATATGATTTTCTACCCACACTCTTTACACATGTTGGTCCAAACAAGTCCATGTGTAGTAGGTGTAAAGGAGTTATGACTAATTCCTTCTTTGGACTTATGAGAAGATTTATGTTACTTCCCTTTTGACAAGCAACACAGTGGTCAGCACATATGAACTCCTTGTTCGGTAGCCTAGTGACTAACTCATTTCGAACTAGTTTGTTCATGTTTTTGAGATTCCCCATGGTGGGATGACGAGGCAGGAAGTTATGTGTTAATCTTCTGTGCCAAAGAGAAGATTCATTTAAGGAATCTTTGGAAATAAAACAAGATACATTTCCTTAAGGTGATGCATTCTGCATGTCGAGCATGTACATATTGTCTTTTCTAGGAGCTCTATAAAGTATTTTATCATTTTGAATTTCAAACCCAAAGGATAAGACAATACATTCAGGAGTACAGTAGGGTTCAGATGTTACCGAGGGAAGGAGGTTGAGCTTCCAGCCATCAACGTGATGGGGTGTGACATCTTCCACTTTGAAGCTCTAGTTAATCATATCTTTCCTAAGGCTACTGTTGTTGTATTCTCTGACTAAATGAAGAAGAAAGGCCTTGATGAGTTGAGTGTTGTTGATGGTTTGATGAGCTTGAAGGAGATGGGTTAGACTTTGGTGTTTTGCATTCCTTGGCAAAGTGTCCCAGTTGGTTATAGTTGAAACACTTTACCTCTCTTTTGTTAAACCCAAATCCTAATCTTCTCTACTTCAGGAATTTTCTTCAAGTTCTCTATTGAAACTGCTTGGGCTTGAAGGATATCATTGCTATTTGGTAGTTGATATCCATTTCTGTAAGGTCATCTGGATGAATACACTCCAGATCTTCTTTAAAGAGTTGAAAAAAGTTAGCTTGATCACTGATTAAAGCAGAGTTTGTGGGATAGGATTATAAAAGACATTTAAGTTGGTTGATTCCATCTGTTGAATGATGGTGATGATTGAGATTTAGCAGTTGGAGATTCAGGTTAGGTGATCATAGGTGCTTGATGAGTCACCATAGGAGTTTGATAGATTCCGGAGTGAGAGTGATAATTAACTGGGTCATGAATAGAGGCCATGAGATCTGATGACTTTGAAAGGTTTTGAAGATCTGCCAAGTGATTCTTCATCTGTATCCATCTCCATTTGATAAGAACTGAAGATGCCATATAACTCCTCAAGAGTCATTCTCTTTAGAGTCTCGGTTCTTCTTATGGACATAATATAAACTGTCCATGTCTTTGGTAAGGATCTTAAGAACTTTCTAAGAATATCGTTATTCTCCATCTTTGCTCTAGCTTCATTTAGAGAATCTAGAAGTTCCAAATATCTAAGATATGTAGCAGTCATGGTTTCTCCCCTTATGAAACCAAAATTTTTGAACTTCTGTTTCAAGACATGTCTTTTGTTTTCATTCATGTCCTCCGTTCCTTAACTTTAGCTTTTAAAGCTTCCCTCAACTTTTAGCAGTTGTAAATTTTTTAAAGCCATGCATGATGTATTGGTTATACTCATTCTGATAAGCCACAGAGACTTGTAATCCACATCCATTCTCTTCATATCTTAACATGAGTACTTTGTAGGATCTTTGGAATCATGGGTCCTCCTTCACCAGTTGCTTGGACCATGGGTACATATCGTCTATTCAGAATTGAGAGTTAAAGTTTTATGTATTGATTCCTTATGAAATCCTTCATTTGGATTTTTTAGGTATCATAGTCATTTGGAGTAAACATGGGAGGTTTGGTTCGACTCCCATTATCCAAATCATCTTTACTAGAAATGGTCACAACAGCCATTTTGAGAGGGTAGAGAGATATGAGGATATGTGGTGTTTGATAGTGTGATCAAAAGAAGAAACAAGTGGTTTGTTGAAAAATAATTTAAAGCGAATCAAGAGTCAAAGCTCTGATACCACTTGTTGGATTTGGTTGGTTTAGACAAAAAGAACTTCTTCTAAGATCAGTTACTAACGAATACGAAATCTAAGTTAGTACTTACTATCACAACACAAATATTTTGAGTAAAGATAAATACATAATAAGTTCTGTCAAAGTATTCACTTGATTAATCTGTTTTGTACAAAGATTAAAATTCGACGGATACAATCAAATGGCTTAGAAAGCTTGTATTTCCTATACAAGTGTGATAAATAATGAGAATAAACTATTCTATGTTCAGATGTTATAATAGAACAGTAATCTGTGTATCGGAGTTGACAGCTTCAGTACTATGTTGTTTCCTAAAGGTGAAACACAACAGCCATCGGCGCAGACAAGCTTGTTCTCAGCAAAAGTCGATCAACAGATTATGGAGTTAGCTGCTGATTGGTAGTTGATCTGCATGTGGTGATAAGCATCTTTCAGCACATGTAGTTCAGTAGTTGTCTGACATATGCTGATCAACTGTCATTCAGCATATGCACTTCGGTAGTTGATTTAGCACTTGGCTTGATTCGGCATTTGAAAGCCAATGCTGAAATCCAGAGTTTCGGTAGCTTTATCCTTCGTGGTTTAACAATATAGGACAAATGAATTGCTGAAAAGATCACGACTTTTTAAGCGTTTGAATTCGATGTGATTGTATATTTGTAATATGGTGTTCCTAAACCCAAATTTTGATTGTATATAAAGGGTTTCCAATCCCTTTTGAAATATATTAATATCGAATGTTTTAATGTAACATTAATGTTATACATTTACGATAAATAGAATTTGACATAAATTTTCATTGCGTAAATGATTTTGAAACCATGAAACGAACGATTGAAACCAACATGTCACATGACCCAGAGTGTTAACAAGTATATATATTATTAGAGATACATATCGGTTGCACAGTGTAGTTTCATCTTTATTCGACCACTAAAATTTAAGTTTAGACACCCTTTTTAATATTTGGCACATTTAAGCCTTTTTCATTTGATAAAAAACATTTTAATTTTTATTAGTTCATCTCAACAAGGTTATTATGTATTTTATTTACTTAAAAGTAAATCAATTTAACATTCCATTTGTTTGGTAGTTGCATCGGGGTTATACTTATTTCAATTTACAGTCTGATATAAATTTTACTATTATAATAGTTTAATTTTATTTACGTTACGATTTGAAATTTATTCACAATCTACACATACATCACGTAGGAAACCTACTAGTCAAGACTCACTTATTAAGGATGATAACATGGAGTCATCTATACTATATATAAAGGATATCGAGGAGTATTTTAAGATATCATAAAATTAAGAATATTTACTTTACTAAATGCATAAGATACAACCACTTTGAAAGTAAAATAGTATTTTTAACATTATTTACAGTTTACCTCTAATTAGTTACATAATAACTTTACATTTATCGTAATTACATAAAATTTTTCATCAACTACCCATAAACCAAAAACCTTAACTTGTTTTAAGATTTCAATTATCTCTTTTAATCTATCATGTTTAAAAAAAATTAAGACTAAAATTATAATCTGTATTGTTTAAACGTTTTGGTGTATAATTTTTTGCTGAATTGATCTGTATTTGTAAGGTACAATAAGTTAATGCGTAAATATACAAGTCGTCTTGCTAAACCCATTTATTTGGTGTTTTAAATTTTAGCTTAAAAATTTAATAGATTTTACATCGATGTGGATTGCCTCGCGAAATCGCAATAGAGCTTTTCCAGGCATTTGTAATTCGTGACCTAATTAGAAAACATCTTGCTTCGAACATAGGAGTTGCTAAGAGTCAAATTCGGAAAAAAAACCTATTGTATGGGAATACTTTAGGAAATTCTGGATGATCATCCTGTATTGCTGAATAGAGCGCCTACTCTGCATAGATTAGGCATACAGGCATTCCTCCCCTTTTAGTGGAAGGGCGTGCTATTTGTTTACATCCATTAGTTTGTAAGGGCTTCAATACGGACTTTGACGGGGATCAAATGGATGTTCATGTGCCTTTATTTTTAGAGGCTCAAGCAGAGGCACGTTTACTTATGTTTTCTCATATGAATCTTTTGTCTCCAACTATTGGAGATCCTATTTCTGCACCACCTCTAGATATGCTTAGGGATTCTATGTGTAACGGTGGAAATCGTCGGGTAAGTCTTGCAAAACCCTATTTGGTGTTTTAAATTTTAGCTTAAAAAATTTATAGATTTATAAAATTACTAAAAAAAAAAAAAATTAAATAATGTCAGATGTAAATTTATCCCGTCATATTACGCAGGCAATCAATCTACTTTAAATGGTGGTTGTAAATTTGACCGTTAGTGATTTTACTTTCTAAAATATCAGGGCTTTCCTGTAACTAATATAAATAGGAGTTAAACTAAAATAAAACCCCAACAAAGCTTAAGGGGGTGTTTGGCTCTCCTTCTTAAAAGTCTTTTTTAGAAAAATGACCAAAATGCTCCTCAATAAGTTAAAAATTTTAGCTTATTGACTTATTTAAGGGGTATTTTTATCTTTTTACCCCTTAAATAAGTCAAAGGAGAAAATAAAAGCACTCCCCAAACACCACCTAAGCCTTAAAACCATGGGGTTTTGTTGTTCAGTTCAGTTCCGTTACAATCGTTTTGCTTCTGCTAATGGAGAAACTTAAATCAGCAATCTCACAAACCCTAATTCACCTCAATCGCACAAAGCAATCCTCAAACTCTTCCTAATACTTGCTCATCTCTCCATGATTTCTTCAATCAGTTGCCCCATTTCACCAAGTAATCAACACACATCGCACCATAGTATCAGATCGTTTTTACCTTTGTTGTCACTGTTCTGCTTATGATCATTCGATTAATCGTGTTTGATTGAATTAACCAGATGCTTGAAGATTTAGCGCACACGAATGCGTCGCTGTTTCAAGAACGAGGAGTCTGCTTTGGAATTCAAACTCAGGGGAAACACAGCTTCTCCGGGGTGAGATAATTCAAAATGCTTTGCGATTCTACACACAGGTTTTAATTTAACAAGTTTTTTCAGTTCGTGTTTTGTTGTTCAGTTAAAATTGTTTGATTGTCAAATAATAAATTTACGACATTCTTATGCTTGTGCATTATCCATGAGACTAGTATTTTATGCTTGAATTTGAATCTAATGTGAATGGCAATATTCACATTGTGAGCAGCTCTGCGGGTGCTCCACGAGATGCGGATGCTATGGGCAAAAATCTGGTGGCAACACTTTATGTGAATCGTGCAGCTGCTGTTGCAGGTTAATTTGAATTCCTTGTTCTTTAATAGCATTCTATATATAAGTTATTGACTGATATAGTAAGAAACTAGAACTTGTTTGCATCATACTTTTTAAACACTCATTCTATCCATGGTTGTAAAGTCGCTCGGAGCTAGTAGTCGTGTGGTGGGGTACCGACTAGCAGTTAATCGGAATTACTAGGATTAATTGGATTGGAACTTTTATAAGTAATTTTCAGTTTTATATATATACACACTCATTTTTATATGCAGTTTTATAAAAATGTTTATATATATATATATATACATGTATAGATATATACATATATATATATATATATATACAAACACATTTGACCAAATTTACACGTATTTGGCCAAAATTTTCAAGGTTTGATCATAATTTCAAACATTTGGCTGGAATCTGACCAAGATGTGCAGGAATTTGGCCGAACCTAGCAGCCGATTAGGACCGATTGGTCCGACTAGGCCGTATTGATTCCGATTTTGTCCACCGATTACATGAAATCGCCAGAGTAGGCGACCAACTAGCGATTAATCCCCGATTAATGGCCGACTAGGCAAATTTTTACAACACTGGTTCTATCCATGGGAAGTGCAACAATTGCATGATGGTTCTGAAACTAACTTTGAACTTATTGCCTTGAGAACAAATTTTTTATGCTTTTGGATTGTAATCCATGAGATTGCATGTTTTTTTGTTGGCGGCTGAAGCTTTTTAGAACATTAACCTCTAATGAACAGGTGGGGAGAAACATCCAAGTTCTCATGTAGACGGAGTGTGTATTTATTATATGGAATATAACGTTGTAAAATTGATTAATATTATAAATTGATAAGAATATTCGTATTAAATGTTACCATTACTGGAGTGTATGACTAACAGGAATGTGTTAAACCTAGTACAGAAAATGGTCTTTTTTTGGAGTCTCGACGAGATTGTAACCGGGCTCTTGCAATTTGTAGAGGTTACTCAAAGGGAGATAATCTTCTCGAACCTATTTCTGGACTCATGTATGCTTAGTTTCTATCTTGTTGTCATCATGATATGTCATGACTCATGATCATGATCATGATCATGATCATGTAATTTGTAAACTCTGCGCTCTATTTCCTTGCCCTTTCTTTTGCTTGCTCTGAATATGATAAAAATGATATGGACACAGTCTACACTATTTGTTTACCTTACTACAATTGGCATATCTCATCATATGTGCACTTTGGCATGGTATAGAGAGGCAAGGCAAACACTTCTATGGGAAATTTTGATGATGCCGTTTGTGACTTGAAAGTTTCACTATGCATGGAACCCTCTTTAAGTGGAAAGCGACAGATAGAAGGCGAGCTTAAGCTTATCTCAGGTCAAAATAACAGGGAAAACTATTTACCAGATGTTTTAAATGCAACGAGTCTGACATCCATGGTAATTTTTTTATCTTTATAGACTACGAATATTCATTTCATCCAATGTTTTTGTCTAGGTACCCATATATAATGTGTTTGAAGAAATAAAGATGTCACTATGTATCTTTATATTTGATGCATAAGGTACTAGAATGCCTTCTGCTTTAAAATAAAGATTTAAACTGGTATTCCTACCAAAAGACAAAATTGAGGATGAAGAACGGAAGCAATTGATTTCATCCTTAAAAAGTAGATCCTATATTATATGTTCTTTTTAGTGTGATTTGTAATTTGTATCCGTATTATCACCAATACAGAAGTCATGGGATATAAAACATTTGATGCTCTGCACGAATGGTTCTACTTTCCATCTTGATCTATCTATTTAATCTAATAAACCCTTTGGAAACAAACAAACTGATTACTTCTTTAAACTTCAGTACTGGATCCCAGTATGATTTTCCATAATTCTTACCATGTAGGTCCTCTGTAACAGATCAACTACAAGAAATACAATTGCAGTGTGTAGAAACAGAAAGAAAAGGAAGGGGCATGGTGTCTTTGACTGACATACCTCAAGCCGCTTTGCTTCATGCAGAGGAACCATATGCTGCGGTACATCTGATATCCCTGTGCTAGTGCTAATGCTAGTCACATAAGCATTTCTGCACATTATGTTTTCTGTCATATTTGAGGCTTTGTTAGAATTCACATGACATCTAATACCATAGAAATGGTATCACGAAAGGCTAATGGCTTTGAGTATGGTTGAGTGCTAGATATAGTTGCTTTAAATACTTAAATAGATGCCAAAAATAAATAGCTCATACAGGTCGCATTTTCGACTAAAGGGCTTAATGGGTGCTTGATTTGTCTCCCATTATGCAGGGTTGGGGAGGGTCTAGATCGTATAATCTGATGTATGCAGCCTTACCCTACACTTTGGGCAGTGGGTTATGTTTTATAATAGTGGGTCAAACATATAAAACTAACAAAATTAGCTAAACAAATAGCTGTTAAAATGGCTCGAACTGGTCAAACTAGTCGAAAGTCACCTAAAGTGTATTCATAAAAACCTCCAAAATTATTTTATGAGAACATCATTATTATTGAGTGAATATGATCTTTGTGGTCACATTTGACCCACTAGCTTTTCTAGATTCTAGAATATTAAGTTTTTTGGATAGAAAGTGGTGCCAGAACTTACTTCAACGAAAAGTTACTTGGTCATTTCTGACCTGTTCGTTTTTCATTTCTATTCACTAGTATTCATTTGTCTAGGAAGAAGTATCTTAGTCCTCACATGCATTCATTTGTTTCATCCAAAATCATAGTTCATAGCAAAAATTGCAATTTCCAACTTGATCTATTTAATACCATTATATTTCTGCTTTTATTCCCCTGTATAGAATACAATAATCAATACTTTTATTGACTCGGTGAAACAGGAATGCTTATTTTTTCTGTATCAGATGTCCCTGTTGATTTTTACTTGGCTATTGACCTTGCAGATAATATCAAAGAATTGTCGAGAAACTCACTGTCATTTCTGCTTCAAAGAACTACCAGCAGATATCGTTCCATGTTCATCATGTTCAATGGCTTTGTATTGCTCTCAGCTGTGCCAAATACATGCCAGGGGCCAAGATCAAGAGTTCCATACAAAGAATCATGATATTTTTTTGATTTGTCTAGTGACCTTGAGAGTTATGTGGCAAGTGTTACTAAAGCAATATTTGATGGTGTGAATATCAAGCAAAATGCTGAACATAAGCATGAATGTGGAGTAAATTGGCCTGCTGCTTTACCAGCTGAAATAGTTTTAGCGGGTCGAGTTATGGTGAAGTGTATAGAGCAGGATAGGCATCTTGTTGGATCTTCCACTATTGTGAATTTGGTATGTCATACACCATTGCACCCTCTTATGTCCATTTTATTCCATTGACCTTTTGACCTAGAAAGGACTAAAGGGCCGCTCTTTGTTACTTTTCTAGGAGCTTTGTCACCGTTATTTACAACTTAATCCAGAAGCTAAACTGGAGTTACATATATCTTCCATAGTTCTTTTGAAGTGTCTTCAACATTGTTATGGCTCTGGTATTCCATTAACCGGCGACACTATTTCACTGGTGAGCTTCTTTTGTCTTACCTTAAGGCTTGTTGAGACACGTCTTTGGCAGCTCCTGTTGCTGAGGCATATCGACTATGATGAGGCATGTGTCTTACTGTCTTGGCTTTGAAGGCATGGTGGCCAACACGTGGGCTTAATTGAAACCAGAAGAACGTTTGTTAATCTCAGACACTTTTAATTAATGTGAAAATTTTGTCAATAGACCCTCGTATATCAAATGGAATCCAACCCCAGTTAGACTCTGGTCTCCTTTCAACTAGCATACCACACAAAGGGAACAAAAATATTGAATAATAAGTATGAGCCTTCGCACTATATTATATATACTTCTTCTCTCATCCCTTCTCTTTCCTGATCCTATATGTATACGCATATACTAAAATGATGACTGCATTAATTGCAGCCGTCTTGGCTGCACCACTCCTAAGAACGACACCAGCACACCGCCTTCAATTTAGAAGGAAAAAAAGTATGAAAAGTCAACAAACTCAATAACTTATGCGCGCGCACTCTTCCCCCCCCCCCCCCCCCCCCCCCCCCCCCCCGCGTCAGTGAGTTGTCTCACAAGTCAAAATCAGTCACAAACACTCCATTCTAAAATCTATTATTTTATTCCATCCGAAGCATAGGTTGATTCTTTGTTTGAAGAACATGATAGGTTTCTTTTAGGACATTTTGGTATCTTCATTTACAATTAATGATTTCCCTTCCATTGTCTTTCTCTCGATGCAGTGTGTCTTGCTTCTCTCACAAATCAATGTGAATTCTATGGCAATTGTTCTTATGAGGTCTGCTGATTCAATTGGCTCACCAAGCTCAGCTGGGAATCATACAACTAGTACTGTGGAACAGGTTAATATCTACGAATATGCTCCTACTCCCATGTGAAAAACTTCTATTGATTAATATACTTCTTTTCTTCTTTTCAAGTCTTAATAGCATATCATACGCAACTAATTGTGTTTTACTGTTGTAGAGAGATCTGGTACTTTCTTCATCCTATATTATAACAATTTCCTTTGGTTTGCTTCATGAACATTGCAACATTCCTTTTAAGAAATTTACTTATTTGCTTGTAACATCGATACAAACTATTTATGTACCGAAGGTTAATTTTAGACATCTTATAATTGGTCAAGAACTTTTCTTAAACCAGGTAGCAAGTCAACATTTGTAGATTTCTTTTAAACATTAGTAGTATTTTGTTCTTTTTATCTTACTTTTCCATCTTTCATCAAGGTGCTTCTTCGTACATGACAAGGTAAGGATGGTTAAGGACCATTTTCACCACATGCCATTTTCATGTAAGCAGTTGCTGGCTATTCATACCATTGTACTTGATGCTTCATTTTTGTGGCACATATGTTTGCAATTTTTGCTTATTAAAGTTTTCTTACTTTATTTGTTTTCTACCAACAATATTTTTCATAGCTTTTATGAGGTCACCACTAAGTTTACCTTCAAACTTACAAAAATAAATAATAAAAACACGTGAAAATATACCTTTATAACTTGTTTTTAATGTGTTATGATGTTCCTGATTGTGTACTACTAGGTGAGAGTTGGTCAAGCTATTTATTTGGCTGGAAGCTTGTACAACCATTCTTGCAAGCCAAATATCCACACATATTTTCTTTCTCGAACTCTATATATACGAGCAGTAGATTTTGTGGCTGCTGGTGATCCACTCGAGCTCTCTTACGGGCCCCAAGTAAATTTACTCCTGCTAACAACTGCTGGAATGTTATGGTTAATGTTGTTAAGTTCTGGCAGCATCTTGATTTTTAACTAGAGTTGGTAATTTCAACACATTTACTTCTGAATGAGTCAATTTGGATTGTGTTTTTTTTCTCAAACGTGTCAAATAGGTCGAACAGGTGAGTTGTCCAAAGTTTATTTTAGTGCAATCCTGAATCTTTTTTTTAAATTCATAAAAATACTGCCTTTGTAGTCTTTATTAACAAGTTCATTATTTTTACATAATCAAAAAAAGTGCTGCAGATCAATACCCCACCTCTGATTTTAACAAACTGCTAGCGCATGATTTGCGTTGGTACCATATAATCTGAAACTTTTGGTGTGGTTTAGCCACATGGCTCAATATATTAAATTTTGATTGTGACATTTTTGCAGGTTGGCCAGTGGAGTTGTAACAAGCGTCAATCGTCTTTAAAAGAGCAATATGCATTTTTATGTTCATGCACTGGGTGTTCACAATTAAACCTATCTGACCTTGTCATAGATTCTTTTCGGTGTGTGAATCATAACTGTCCGGGTGTAGTCTTGGATAGTTCAGTGACTAGCTATGAACAACAGAAAGTCAACCCCTTTTCTTGTGGTTTACCTCTGCAGGTACTCTTTTCAATGCTGTTACTGTGTTTATATGGTATTGCTATAACCCTCTTTTATAGCTGATGATTGGCATTTAAAAGGTTGATAGGCTCGAACATGATGAGGTCAAGAGAGTGGCAAGATTTTTGTGTGAAGAAACTGGTTCGACCATCAGATTAAACCTGGGTTTGTTTGAGTTGTGGTGCTTTCCGTGACCTGGAAGCTTCTAATGCTGTAGTAAAAAAGGTGGAAATTTGTATTGGGAGGTATGACCAACTTGTTTAATTTTGTGTATGCTTGTTGAGTCACCTTGATTTTATTTTGATATTTTATTAAGAAAGCATTTTTTACAATTAAGTTTGCTTAGAAATTGAATATTCATGGGGTATGCAAAACTCACGGGGACTAATGAGTAATAACTACTTGACCAAAGACAATCGGGAAGACTGGGACTAAAAGATTGGTATGAGAGGTGGAAAATTAAGCATGTTTAGCGAGTTTGATTACTGGTTAAAAGCGTAACGTAACAGCTCAAACATGTAGTTTTAATTACTGATCCAAACAGGTTGAGTTGTCACCGGCTTGATTTTATTTTTGATATTTTACAAGAAAACATTTTTATAATTAAGTTTGCTTAGAAATAGAATATCCATGGGGTATGCAAAATTCTCGGGGACTAATGAGTAATAACTACTTGACCAAAGACAATCGGGAAGACTGAGACTAAAAGATTGGTTAGCATGAGAGGTGGCAAATTAAGCATGTTGAGCGAGTTTGATTACTGGTTAAAAGCGTTTCAGGTTCAAACATGTAGTTTTTAAATACCGATCCAAACAGGTTGAGTTTTTAAATCGGGAAGACTGAGACTAAAAGATGGTTAGCATGAGAGGTGGCAAATTAAGCATGTTGAGCGAGTTTGATTACTGGTTAAAAGCGTTTCAGGTTCAAACATGTAGTTTTTAAATACCGATCCAAACAGGTTGAGTTGGGCCGACAAACCAACACTTTTGTTTATTTTTTAATGCAAATTAGATTTTAATAATCCAAACTATGACCTATTGCCGATAATAATCCAAACTTTTATTTTTGTTGTCAATGATAATCCTAAAGCATAATCTTTGTTAATTTACTCTTGGATTTTTTTCTCGTTTTTCATTCCATTTCGTTGTATGTCTCGCTATTTCATTCACAATCACCATTGTGATCAAAGGATATCAAGTGTAAATCAATGAAGACTTTGCTGCTAGGATTGTCATTGGCAGCAAAAATGAAAGTTTTGATTATTATTAGCCAAAGTAATAGTATGGATTATTATCGGCCAATTGGTCATAGTTTGGATTATTAAATGCGATTTGCCCTTTTTTAATAATTAATAAAATACTGTATTAAACTATATTATTAAATTAAGAATCTAACTTTTTGAAGTACATTTTGGTCAACTTTTAACTTGTTTGATATGTTTCGATTTAGGTAGGCTTTTAGATTTTACCCATTTATCTTATCAAGGTAATATATAACTTGTATCAATACCCACTTTTAGATAAGTTGTTGAGTTTCTTTATTCTACTTAGCAACAGTCTTGACTTAGGCCTGCTTAAGATCAGCTTGTCCTCCAAATGCCCTATGTTTAAAGTCCAAGATGGGTTACAACTCAGACCTGTTAAGACCCCTTAGGTCCAGTTCCAAAAGGACACCAATCCTATAGGGGTATTTGTTTTTGTGTCTGGCTTTATGTGTTCCCTAATTTGATGGACTTCTGCTTTTTTTCTTTTTTTTTTTTTGAAATTTCATCATCCTTGAAGAATACTCAAAAACAAAGATGAGTTTTATATTGAATTCGCATGAAAAATTCAAAACTTGACTAGAAATTAGAAAGATAGTTTTTGTCTGCATTTAGCATATATAGACTTAAATATCATTGATCATTTTGTCTGCATTTAGCATATATAGACTTAAATATCATTGATCTCTGTTATGTTTACTTGGTCTTTTGCATGTTGGCGTCATATGGTACACCAGGTTGGAGGGTTTATTAGACTCTGGTGAATGGGTTACCAATACCCTTTCAAGTGCTTTAAAATCTTTAGATCTACTTAAATCAGCACTGCATCCATACAACAAGAAAATTGCAGAGGTGAGTTCTAACTAGCCTATTTTTACGCCTATTGTTCAATAGATAAACATAATACCGGCAGATCCAGGTTTTTTTCTTTAACCAGGCTCATGACTAGCATCATGTTTTGGTTATCGGATGTCTTGTTAACTTGAGAAAAACAAATCTCTTGTTGAATCAATCACTGAAATTAACCAAAATTCTAATAATTATGTTTACTTTATGATCAAGGAATATATATAGCGGTAATCATATAATCAAGTCATGTTAAAAGGCTAAAAGCCTATAACAACTTCAAAATCCCCTCACCTCTTTCTTTGGTTTTACTGTATCATTGCTCAAAAATATATGGTTCAACTAAAATTTTATAGTAGAAAAAACAACCAATTGCCAGGCCGAGGATTGCCTAGCACAGGCATTTTGTTCAATCAGAGAACTAAAGAGGTCACGTGACCATTGTCAAGCATCCATCAAGGTAACCTAGCCTACCAAATCATATGCTGAATGTATAAGCTTAATGTGTGTTTACGTGTAATATTTTTGGGTTTGTTTGTAGATATTAGAGAAGCTTTATGGTCATGAGCACATTGTGATAGGTAATGAAATGGTGAAATTAGCATCCATTCAACTGTCTTTGGGTGAACATGCTGTTGAAGACTCTACAAATCAGATCAATTTGATCTTTTCACGGCATTATGGGTCACATGTAGATGTCATGTTCCCCCATCTTTGGTTCCTGAAGAGAAGAGCCTCTAGAGCTCCAGATTACTTGTTACGACGTTGATTTGAGATATTTATAATTAAAAAAAGGGGTGCAACGACGACTTTTAGTTAAAGGTGTTAAATGCTCCAAACGAGTATATGAAAATTTACATTATTATTGTATCAATAGTTTTATCTATATATGTGTTAACGAATGATTACATATATACAATTTAAAAGGATAGTCAAATGTGTTTTGAGTTGACAAACTTAACCTGACTCTTGTTCTGAAATCTATTGCAAATCGTTGAGTCCCATTGTGCAATTTCCAATAATACTTGGATTAACATATTATGAAAAAAGCTAACCTAAACCCACCGATGGACCCGCCATCTACCATACATAAACAAATATAGCATGTGAATTCATTTCAATAATCTGTTCTGTTCCAACCCATGCTCCTTTCGTCAGACCTCACTTGCCGATTAAAACCTGTATTTAAAACAACTTGTAACATAATACAAACAGAGACTAGTCGTTACATAACAAAATCCTGTCTGTTTTACCAGGCTAACTGTCTGGTGGTACAATTGATAGTTCCACAGGACAATACAAAACCTTGAAACATATGAAACACTTGAACTACAAGACTGAATTTACAATTTCGTGTCTGAAAAATTCCAGGAGCACATAACATGCCGGAAAAGAGTTATTGTTTCTTAACTTTACCTGAACAAATAACAATGTGAACATCAAAATAAAGCTTAGCCTACAACCAAATTCACTTGTATACTATATTTTACAAATCTGCCACTTTCATGAACCTTGGCAATAGAGAAGCTGCACCTCATTCCTCCACAATGCTTACACTAACAAATAACACAAAAATATTTAAAATAACATGGATAAGAATTTCTTGTCATGATCTGATAGAAAATAATAACAATAATAAAAAAAGGAATGGATATATTCGTGTTATAAATCACCTCTTAACCCAAATATGCACGTTTTAAAACTTGGTTAAAATGTAACGGGTCAATAATGACCCGGAGGGTAGCTTGCAACCTCTTAAATAGTATTCGAAAAGTTAAGATTAATACCTTAATTATAGAGAAATCATGTACAAAACTCAAGAGAAAAGGACACAAGATTTTTACACACCTAACCCAGCCCAACCCTTTAGCAAAAGGGTTAACCGTTATTACCTTCATATGCTTCAGCTTCATCCTCTCCTGAAAATGCTTGATGGGCTAGAACCATCAGTTGGATTCAAATCAGCTTTAGTTTTTCTAGCAAACTTTAACAGTCGCTTGAATCCTTTCGGTGCATCTTTTTGGTTGACCATAGCAGGAGGGTGATGAGCATTTCCCCACTCACAACTGTCAGCTTCACTCGTGGTCTCCTCAAGAAGCATTTGAAATAAAGAGTGACGAACACGTGGACTTGAAACTCCAGCTGGCACACCAAGATTGGCTGGACCAGAGCCCTGAACAGGGCTTTCTTTGCATGGCATAATCTCATCCTGATTATTCTCTTCAATTTCCACCCATGCGGTTGGTGAAATTGAAATTGTTGATTCTTCTTCAGCCTCTGTCTTCTTAATCCCATCATCACCACTAACATTGAACCGATTATGATTAAAACTCTTTGGTTCCTCACATTTATTGGGACTAACCACCTGTGTTTCTGGTCCGTTATAGGATTCTGGTGGTTCACATTCTGTCTCTTGATTTTGACTTTGACTTTCACTTGTGATTTCAGTAGTTTCGACCTCAACCGTCTGAATTTTTTCAGCTTGGATCGTATCTCCAGTACTATGAGGTTGTTCTTTAGGTTGAGCGACAACTTTACTCTTGACAACAACTGCACCACCACCAGGCCCAATCCCGGTTCCTTTACGAAGGAATGGTTTTGCTTCCAATGGGACCACACTGCCTTTCTTAGTAACTTTGTTGTAAAAACTAGGTTTAGCAGCAGTGGTGGTAGCCGCAGTGGTTGTGGCGGCAGCAATGGGAGTCCCTACTGGAGTTCGGGATTTCGGTTTTGCTGTTGGTGCACTTTTTGTCACCGTCGGCTGCTTTTTCTCTTTGGCAGCTTTAATGTTCTTGTTACCATCAGGTGGAGTTGACTTCAGAGTCTTTGGTTGCGGTTTGACTTTTCAACTTTTGTGCTTGAACGCCCAACTGATGATGTAGATTGAGGTTTTCGAGTTGAATTAGCATTAGAAGTGGGTCCAGATGGAGTTTTAGCAGGTGATGCACCTGTAGGTCTTGGCGAAGGGCTCGTGGGCCATGACTTGCGTGTAGCAGGCAAAGGAGATAGTTTATTCGTAGTTGTAGTTGTAGCCTTCTTCACCATGGAACCTTTTGAGGTTTCCCTTTTGGAGTTGAGCAACTGGGTTGGATTTTTTGAGAATTTTGAGGTTTAACTTTATTCACAGTGGTCTTTTTTCTACCATCACTTGTGTTATTGGATGCCATTTCGGCTTTTTTCTCATCAAGAAATTTTTCCATCTCTTTGAATTGAGATTCTTTCTCAGCTTTCTTTCCAGAAGCTTCTTTTCGAAGTTTTTCATCCCTTTTTTGCTTATAATGATCATAAAATCCACCTCTTTGCTCCTTTGGATTACTTTTACTTTTGCTATTATCATTGGTTACACTGTGACGTCTAACCGGCTTACTTTCCATCATTTTTTTGAACAATTGGTTCAATTCTGCTTCCTTTTGTTGATTCCATTCGATTGAAGCAGGATGCTTTTCGTAACTTCCCTCATTTTCATCCTCCGAATTCTCCATTTCCAAGTTTAATATGTCAGCAGCAACCTTTTTGGGTGGTGATGATTTAATGTTATTTGCAGTTTCAGAACTTTGACTAGGAGATATTTTAGTCAAAGACTCCGGATTGTCACTTGGAGCTCTATCTTCAGGGTTGCTTACAGAAGAAGTGTTATTAACTGTATCATTTTGAATTTGGGTGGCACTTTTACTCATTCCTGAGCTCCATCTTCTGAGTACAGCTTTGTTTGCAACAGGTGCAGTTGACACTGTCTTCGACTTCTCGGTTTCCACTACTTTCTCTTTCTGTTTGTTCTCAAATAAACTGATTTTATCTTGCACACTCATTCTCAATGCATTTTGCTTCACGGTTTTCTCCGAGTCTTCATCCTCATCACTAGTGTGACAGGTAGTATCTCTCTGAGTTGATAATTTCTCTCTAGTTGGAAAATAATTGAGACTTTTTATACTTATTGTAGCAGCCCTGCGTGGCCCTGCTCGTCCAATTTGGACCCGTCTCATTGGAGATGCTAACCTTCGAGGTGTTGCAGATCTTGCCATGGTTCGGCTTCTTTCAACAGATGGTCGATCTTCTTCACTTGAAAACGAATTGTCGCTATCTGTTGAACTTTGTCTTTCAACCTGTGCAGCTTTGGCTGGGGAGACACCATATTTTACAGGTGGATTTAACTGTGAAGTGTGAGTAACAAAAATACTTTTTTCAGGCGTAGAGTCTTTTGATGATGGGAGATGACTCAATTGTAGAAACTTCTGTAGTGAGTCCCTGAAACAGGTAACTGAAATGGTAAATCTTGAGGGTAGATTTTTGTGATTGGTGATACAATGATGTGGAATGAGAATAAGAGTTGAGAAAATTAAAATAGTTTAATATTGATTTACCACAAAACTAAACACGCTCAACATGTGGAGAAGTTTGTTTTATTAAAAGTTCATTAGAGATGGCAATTCAACTCATTTACTTAAATATCGGTTGCTTGCGGCTATGTTTCATCTCTAACAGGTGAAATCGGTATAGTATAAAATTTAGGTAGATATGAAACTAGTCAAGCTAGTAGAGACCCACCTATATTCTTAATGCACCTAATCTACAAAATCTCTTTATTAAAAAACTAGATATTTTTTGTGATAAAATTAGTGTTTCGTAATCGTATCTAACATGCTATATATTTATAGGAGTATTTGAAAATAGCAAAGAAAGTGTGTTTTGTCAACTCGACCTGACCTGTTTTGACCACATACCCAACTTGTCAGTCCCACCTATTTTGCCACCTCTTAGTTTATTTTATATATAGATATACCTTATATCTTCTGCTCCAAAATGATGAGCGAAGTTTTCTATGCTGGAGATATCCTTAGGTGAGCATGTAATACCAGTAGCCTGATCGAGGGCTTCAGCTAATTGTTCTTTCAATTCAGAGAGCCTTGAATCCACTGCTCGAAGTAGTTCATTCCTAACAGAATACAAGTTTGTTGAGGAAGTCCATGAAAGAAAAACAATTTTATGATGATACCAAAATGAAGAACATACTTAGATTCAAAGGATGATGTCATATCAACTTCGGCCTGTTAAAACATGAATCACAATAGGCATATTCACTTCAAAAAGAACATACATATAAAGCAGAAATTATTTGAGATTGATGACGGAACTTACCTTTGCAAACAATGAGAGTTGGAACTTTCTGGTCTCCTCTAACTGAGAAATTTCATTTCCAATACTAAGAACATCTGGTGAACCAACAATGTTTAAAAATCTGACAAAATGAAATTAAAAGAGTGAGCAAGAAAAGAATCACAGCCTCCTAATCCATGGAAGTAAAGAAGAAACATGTATCAAAGATTACATATGATATGAACCTTGTTAATGTGGCTATTGTAAACCAGCCAGCATTATTGACATCATCAGGAGCTAGAATCCTGAAGTTTGAGTCGGATGTTTTGGATGACAAATCTTTTACTTGAGGTAAATGCAACAACAGTTGTTGCAAGTCTCCAGATGCCACCTTTTCAATTATATTGCTAGTTGATATGGATGCCTCGTACCTACAGAGCCGAAATGCTCAATACATTGAACAACTATAAAAACTGGAAAACATTTCTGCAAAGTCATGTGTTATGAGTTTGCATGAATACAGAATGGTGGTTTGGAGGTATATTCCTAAATAACATTCTATGGTTAATGACCATCTGAGCCACACCTAATTCTAATTATAGAATCATAGCAGAGTTAAACAAGTTCAAACCCCGCAAAAGAAAATTTATTGATCTTTTGTGTCTGTTCTATTTACATTGAAGCTCTTATAGATTCACATCCAAATATTAGCCTTGAAGTTTTAGCAGAGGCGCAGAATTTTTCCAGCAATAACATTTTGATTTCATTACTGGCATAGGAGAAAAGAAAATAAATGGTCTGAATAAACATGCAAAGATTACCAAATGAAACAAGTGGAGGCCGCACCAAGGTATGGTCTATGTCTATTTCTAACAACTGGTGTTTTGAATTTTTAGTGTAAAATAAAACAAGACCATGTGATTAGTAATAAATCACAACTGAACAGCTAAATAAATCAAAACTTTGTTGATAATTGACATAAGTTAGCACACCATACTTCATTGACCCAACTACATCAATCAAGATTACACCTTGCACATGATTGTAAATAGCATACAAATGATTTCTTCAATTAACATAAAGGATTATCTCCAACGTCCTTGTTGCTACATTACATATCATCTAGAGTTCTGGATACATGCAATGAAGTCAACATGGTGATCTTTCATATAAAAGTTTGCATTGCACTTTTAAGAATTCTAAACCAAGTGATCAGACATTTAGACTCCGGTATGTCAAGTAAAGTATCAGTCAAATAAGTTGAGAAAAGGAAAACCTACCTGTTATGGCTTGGAAATATCTGTAATTCAACATAATCAAGTGGTGCATGAGGATCAATTCTTCCCTCCATCTTCAACAATCTGAAACAATATAAAAACTCCTAAATCAACTTGGATTCAAATTCAATTCCTGAAATACGTCTTCATACACTCACTTTTAACAATGAAGAAAGAAAACAATCAAGCAAATTCAGCTCTTCAATACTAACATTTCACCCCAGATTTTCATACAGATCAACTATTAGATACTAAAAAAAATAAATAAAAAAAACTGATCTAACATCCCATTCTGAACTCATACACAACAAATCCGCAACCATCTAGCAACAAAACAGTAATGAGCAATCTAACAAAGCGCCGATGGCAACCATTGAAGAACAGATCTGGCCAGAAACAAGCCCTAACCACCAAAAGCACAGCTCACCGACAGAAAGAAAGACAAAAGCGACAGCTCACAACAACATTTGAAAGCGATTGACACATGAGCAAAGCATGAGAAGATTAAAGAAAACCTTAAGGGAGGCAGCAGACAGAGAGTGAATGCGGGTGGTGGAGTAGTGAGTAATGCAGGTGCAGAAGCTGAAATGAATGGCGATAAACAGAGAAACAGAAGGAATCTGAAGAAGAAGAAGAAGAAGAGTGATGATGCAGATCTTGTGAGGTGAATGTGAGGTGTTTTGTTAGGGAGGGATATTTGTCTGGTGACGAGTGAAGGAGAAAGAAGCAGAGAGGGAGGAGCACACGGAGGCGCGTTCGGGTTGAGATTTTATTAGGGGGGCGGGGGGACACTGGTTATGTGGACTCTTCGTATATAATCTATACTAGTTTTAGTAAATCCGTAATATACGGGTTGAAAATATAAAAACAATATAATTTAAAACGTATAAATATTTCGTATGATTAAGTTACGTGTTATTATAACATTAAAAAGTAAAAAAGTTACATTTATAAATTATAAATATTTAGATACTTTTTTGAATAATATAATATATAATATAATATATAATTGACTCATTTAAAATTAAAATTAGTTGCGTTAAAATCACAGTAATCTAAAATAAATAAATATATCAATAAATATTTTTTTCTTTTTAGTTTTTTTAAATTGAATCTTAATATGATTACACAATTAAGTTGATAATATAAAAATTAAATTTAAAACAAATAAATTATTATTATTAATTGAGTTTCTTAAAATAAAAGGTTGACTAAAATAATATATTAATTTAGGCGGGAAAATTTTTTTAAGGAGTAATATGAGAGTGCCATGTGACATCCTAGTTACTCTTTTATTATACAATATAAATACTAGCTTTAGTGAAACCGTGTATTACACGGGTTTAATAATACAATATATTAAATAAAAAAAAAATTATTAATTATAAAACGATATTTTTAAGATACATGATTAAAATTACGTATGAGTAAAAGTTATAAGTAATAAACAATTATATCAAATTTTTATCATAGTATTGTATGAGGAAACCATTGATAATGTACATGGGTTTAAAATTTTAATTAAATAACCTAACTTGACAATTAAAAAAAAGTAAAATATTAACTAATCTCGTCTCGAGCAATTGAAAATGACAAAAAACGTAAAATATGATAGTGTAAATAAAATTGTATGGAAATTTACTAAAAAATAGACTCATAGAAAGAAGTGTCCGTGATGCATTTTAATATTAATTATAACTCATAATCATTCACATATTTAATTGAGTTTACTATTAAAACTACGCTCACATGATCAACACAAAAATCAATTAAAAGAACTTTCTAAATTCCATACTAAAAATGGCTAATCTATATCTTAATAGACTTGATTAAAGAGTTCTACCTAAATAAAAAATAATATAATAAACTGGATAAAAAGAAAAACAATAAAAAAACGTTATCTGATGAATTAAAGAAATCATTTATAAAATAAAATAAAATATTTCTAATGAAATAAGAACACATTTCAAAATTAGTTAAAAACATATTAAATTTTGGAAAATAATGATTTTGTTGATGGTAACAAATAAAAAAGAAAAAGAGACGATAATGAAATAAAAGACAATTAAAAATACTGATGTCTAATTTAAATACATTTTTAATACTGTTTTATTTTAATTTCTAAAAGCAATTCTTTATTTTTACTAATAGTAGTTTCTATAGAAAAATGTATAAAACATTATAATTGGTGTGCTTGTGAGTGGTACTATACAATCTTAAAGTAAACATTTATATTAAAATTATGACTTATTTTGTCTTTCAAAAAATAAAGATTTGATAAGAATATAATTTTAAAATTAGCCAATAGAGTTTGCTAGGAGTAAAAGTTTTTTAGTTTAAAATGGAAGGATTTTGATTTATATTCAGTTAATTTTGGATGGAATTATATTTGGAAACAGAATGTGTATTTAAAAAAATTAATACAAAAATGGTAGATTGAATTCTTTTGGGCGGGAAAATTATTTGTTGTTAAATATGAAGATGCTATGTGGTATTAAATGAGTCTAAAAAGTGACATATGACAATCCTAGTTATCTTTTTATTAGAATAATAGAATAATAAAAGATGTTTTTTTTAAAACAAATATCATCATTTTAGCATATTAAATGACGGGTGTCATCATTCTAGCATATCAAAAGAATTATTTTCCCGCATCTCTCACGTAATAAATAAATAAGAAAATTTTAAAAACAATCAATTTGACTTTCTATTTTTACGAAAAGATGTTAAAACAAATATATTTATATTTGTGTTTATTGACTATTCTAAATAAGCAAATTAAACTATTAAACATCTAAAATATAAATATTATTATTTTAATAATTTTTAATACATACTAAATTATATGATTTTATATTTTATCTTTAAATATAAAGTAATAATTTATAATTTCATTATCTGTTATAACTTTTAAATACTTATTATATTTTTTCACCAATAACAAATAACATCTAGAAATTCAAATATTATAAAACTAATTATTTTGATATATTTTATTTATTTTACCCATGTAATACGTCGGTTGTAACCTAGTATTAATAATAATATATGATTTTGGTTGATGTTGCGGTACGCGCGCGTGACTTCACTTGTGCTTTTGAAGTGGTGAAAGCGACATGGATTCCTATACTCTCTCTTCGTCTTTCTTTTTTTAAAAGTTTTAAGAGTGATTTTTATTTTTACTACTGTAGTTTGGCGTAAATAATGACTTTAATCCAAAAGTATAAAAAATATAACTTTACTTCTTGTGGTTTGTAATTCTTTTCGGTTAACTTCAATTCACTAATACTGTTAATTAAGTCTGTTAAATTTAAATAGACATGAGCAAAAAAACCGGTTCAGCAAAAAAAATCGGAACTGGTTTCAAAGAAAAACCGGTTTTGCCCAAACCCATTCCAAACCGACTCGAACCGCCGGTTTCTATGCCGGTTTGGTAATCCCACCCTCAAAACCGGTTTAAAAAGTTAAAAACCGGTCCCAAAACCGATTTATTAAAAAAACCGGTTTCAAACCAATCCAAACCGGTTTGACAAGTTTGAGTATCCGGTGAGCCAAACCGGTTTGTGACCCGAACCGGTTTGAAAAAAAACCGGTTTGATCCCACGACAAAAAAAAAACGGTTCGGTTTTGAACCCGAAACCGGTTTGGGTAAAAAAACCGGTTTAATTGGGTAACTTATTTCAATACATTATTAGTTAAGTAGTTAAAGGACTATTTATGCAATATATTCAAACTAAATAAAACAAAATATAGCCTCTTTCACTTAAAGGTATGGAGCGGTGTATATTCGTTTTGAGATAAATTCGTAGGAACCCGGAAACACAATTAAAAGTTTTATTTATTAAATAATATGTTATTAAATAACAAAATAAGTTGGATTATAAGTATTAGTATAATACTAATTACCAACTTGATTGGTGCATTGTAGTTGAACCTTAGTCTTCAAAGATTGTACCCTCGATAATTCTTATATATTCAACATATTAGTTATATATTATATTACTAATTATAAATCTCCCGCTCTCTCTCTAGTTGTACCTAAGTTTATTAGGTTGTACTCATTTATTTTAAATAATTTTCTTACTTTTAGCTCTAATGTTTTTAAATCTTTTATAATTTAACTCCTTTAATTTTTCACTTTCAACTTTGGTTTCCTATTCTTTTCATCTTTATAAATTTTTCATTTAACGTTTCGATATAAACTTTACGAGTTAACATTCTGTAACATGTACGTGTGGCTCAACGTTTTTATGGCTATTTTTTCTTGTTTAACATCCCCTTGCGGATCCTAGATCGACTTAGTTATTGTTTGTAATGTTTTACGATTTACGTGCGCGGTTTGACGTTTTTATGGCAACTTTTCATTCGGTTTTAAAATTTTTTTATTATCTTCTAATACGAGTTTTTCCGATGTTGATGGTCACTAATGATGGTGTAAATTGGTGCTGCATGACACAGTTTTACGCCCTCCACCATGCGGGGGGCTTAATACTAGTTTTTACATAAGAATTAATATTTCACTCATTAAATAACAAAATTATGTAATAATATAACTTTTTCTATAATATCATTAAATGTGTTAAACTTAAGTGACATGTCAACTTTGTAAATCTTGAATGTATTATATAATAGTATAGATAATATAGTTGGAAAAATATATATTAATATAATGAATTGTCTTTTTTTCCTTGTAGTTTGGTTACATTTGTCATTTTCATCCAAAAAATATTTTATTTTTTTGAATCTGGCTCCCAAGGTTTTAAAAAGTTGCTATTTTCATAAAAAACGTTAATTTAAATTTTAAACCATCTATCATCAAAGGGTAACTATGTAGTTTTGTATACAAAAATAAAATCCTAATTAATGATGGCATATTGTTTTCAAAATTGTATTCATGTGTTATTATTTTTTAATGAAATCTACATTGAACATTTCATTTATGAACCTTTCATCATGATTGAATCACAAGATTAATTGCTTTATCGGTAGGAGAGATGATAGGGTTGGTTCCTGGTGGTGGTTGGGAACCCATTTCTTTTAGTTGCCATCACCCCTATATCATGATTCAGTTTCACTCGATTATGGTATGTGCTTTAGGGATTTTGTTTGTGTTTTAAAGGGTAATTTAGTCAAATTTACATGTTTAACATGTTAAATAACGAAGTTAACATTTTTTGGATAATAGTGCCAACTTTGTGGGGAGATAGATTGAAAAAAAATTCCATTTTGAATAAAAATAACAAATGTGATCAAAGCATAAAGAGAAAAATGATAATTCACTCTTACTAATATATTGTTTTTAAGTACTTTTTGTTTTTTAATACAATTCTCATTAGATAGTTTACGAAAAAATTATATTACTATTTTTTAGTTTTGTTAAAAATTATCCCTTTTAACTTTTTGAAATGCTTTTAAATAAAACTCTTTTAGTTTTCAAGAAATATATTTTCAGGCACGTTATACTATAAATGATATTTAATCTAAAAATCTAATAAGGATATCGAGCTTGACATATGTCATTTTATTATCTTAAAAGGAAGTTTCTTTTGATAATTGTGTTAAATACGTCAGGTCATTGTGTCTAATATATCAGATCATTGTGTTAAATATCAGTTCATTGTGTCAAATATGTTTCGTCATTGTGTTTTACGTTTTAGATCATTTTGTTTTATTTTAATAATTGTGTTTCTCAGTGATGTTATTTATCAATGAGTTTTTTAAAACTCATAATTTTCAGAATAATATAATGTCAAGCAAAACACAGTGAACCAATTTCTTATTGTTTTTTAATATAAATTGTTGTTACTTATCATTGTATTTTATAATTAGAAGTAAATAAGTATGTTATTTATCATTGTGTTTTACCATTTAAAAAAACACTATTATTCAGGAAAACACAGTAATTAACAAAAAGACACAACGAACTACATTAAATACATAATAAATAGCATAAATCATTTCAACTTAAAAACATAAAAAATTATCCTTTTATATAACAATGTTGTACTTTTTAATATATGAAATAACGCTCAAATTTAATGTGTAATTTTTGTAAAAAAATAATATTGCATATAAAAGTTATGAACGTTTAAAATTTGAGGAAACTTAAAAAAAGTCAACAAAAGTGGTCAACGCCTAAAATACTCATCTAACAAACTTTTTCTCAATAATTTAATCTCAACCGTTGATTAAAAAGATTGATTGTTTGAGATTACTGATACCGTTTTTAGATTTAAAACATTTTTTATTTGAACCGCTCTCAATATATCTAACCTTTTTTAAATTTTTAATCGTGATATAAAAGAAGAAATACTTTTTGAATTCTTTTAATCATTTCAAATGGAAATGCTTTTTATTTCCTTTAAAGAAATAGTTCTTATTAAAAAATATCCAACATGATTAAGAGCTAGAAACAAAAAAAGCTTTCTAATAAAATTATGGTAAATAAGTTTTCTACCAACACTATTTTGGTGAATTATTTTTTCACCTACACTCTTTTACAAAAAAAAAAAAAACTCAGTAAGAGTGTGCTATGTTAATTAACGTAATTATTGTTTCTAAATGTTATAGTCGTTCAACGATCGGAAAAGTGTGCAAAACGAGGCAAAATAATATGTGGTCAACAACCCTTTGGTCGTGATGACCCTTGCGTTGCCAGCCTATCATGCCGCTATTATCTTTGGTGTGTGTGTGTGGGGGGGGGTTCCTGTGTGATAGGGTAACCAAGTAAACTATCACACCTCTTCTATGCTCAATCTTAATGGCATGAATACTTTATGAAGTTTTATTCCAATAACGTTGCAGGATCGGATTTGGGGTGGTTTTTCTCTCAACTCACTGTGAATCAACACTCAGCAAGCAGTCTTTAAGAAGAGTTGATCACAATATAACAAGTAACAAGCAGTAAGAAAATTTAACACAACAAGTAAATTTTCAAGGTACTTTTATATATTGCTTCTCAACTCAAAGGATTACAAGACACTTGGACTCAAAATCGCTTATCTAAAGAGTTACAGGGAGAAGATATATATAATACTACCTACAGCCGGATATACTTTGATACCAGCTGGACACCTCTAACCTTACATCTATACTACAAGACTCTAGGTGAGGTATTTCAGACATTTTGCCTGAGAGTTGGTAGTCAGGACATGTCCCTGACTTACCTTTTGTCACCAACTAAAGTTGGTAACATGTACTATCATAAAAAGGTGAACAGTAGAATAAAGTATGGTCAACAACATGGCTCTTTAGGAAGATGCCATGCTGTATCAGAGGTCTGCAGCGGACTGTCAGGGACCATACTTTTATCTGCTGGACATAGCATTGTCTTCCGAAGGATAAAGTGCTTCGGAAGAATAACTTCTTCTGAAGGCACTTATACTTCGGAAGACTGCTTCTTCTGAAGCTTGGAGTCTTCTTTGTCTTCGGAAGCAGACTTTGTCTTCAGCTCTTTCATCAGACTTTGTCTTCGGAAGCTTTCAGACTTTGTCTTCAGCTCTTTCATCAGACTTTGTCTTCGGAAGATATCTTCAGCTGTTGGCTTCAGTAGTTGACTTCAGCTTTTGCCTTCGGAAGATGTCTTCAGCTGTTGTTCCTTAGACTCTCGGAAGATCTCTTGCTTGGCTTCGGAAGCCCTTTAATGTAGTACCAAAAGTGACTATGAAGTGAATTTGGTTGCACCAGCCTTATCATGATCCAACAAACTCCCCCTAGGCTGATGCTACCAAAACTTCACTTCTCTCTTCTTCTGCCTTCTCCAAGGCCAACCTGGCTTCCCTTTCTTGTTGTAGCCTGGTTGACCTCTCCAAAGTCACCAACTCCTCTAGTGGTAGCAGGAGTATCTCCTCATTGACAGCTCCCAGACTGATGAGCTGGTCAATGAGTGTTGTTCTTCTCTTCTGGTTGATTTCTTCCTGATTGGCTGCGGCTGCCTTAGAACTAGCAGCTAGCACCTTTTCAGTAGGAAACCTACCTTTCTTTTTAGCCTTCTCAATCCTCTCCTCCTCCTGAAGCTCTTCCGCAGTCAATTTCCTTTTGCCTTTGTCTTTGATGGTGCTTGACTGTGGTGGTTCTTGGATGGAGGGTTGTGATTGAGAGAGAAGTTCAGCTGGTGCTTGGATTGGAGGAATGTCAGAAGTGTCCTCCCTGCTCACCTCAGATGCAATTTCAGCAATGACATCTGTGATGGTCAGTTCCTCGGACATCTGAAATAAGCCTTCCGCAGCTTCTATTTCGGCCTCGGAAGACTTGTCTTGTTCTTCCGAGGCTTCCATGTAAGCTTCGGAAGCTTCAGCTAGAGCTTCGGAAGATGAGACTGCTGCAGATTCTGTCCCAACTGTTTCAGTTGCTGGCCATCAGTCCCCATTTCCCCTTTGAAGCTAATCTCAGGTTCCATGAAGACCTTAGGTTGACCAACTTCTTCCACAGTGGTAGAAGGTGCAGTCAGTCTTTGAAGCTCCTCAGCCCCAAAGTATGCAAGTGTGGTGTAGGGGCTGGGCTGTTCTAGGGATGATCTCAATACAAACTTTGTGAAAAGTCTGTAGAGATCTTGAAGCATCCTTGAGTCAATCTCCAGAAAGGATTGAGATGACAGGTAGTGTAATGATTTGGGAAGAAATGATTTTGGTCTGTGGTTCCTGTGGTGTTTGTCTCTGAACTTTCTCCCCCTTTTTGGTAGCATCATCTTGAGAGCTAGATAAGCTAGAGGAAGAAGTCATAGAGACCTGAATTGGTACATGCCTAACAGACCTCTCCGTCTGTTTCTCAGCTAGTTTAGCCTTGAGAGAGTTAATCTCAAGTTGCTGAGTGGCAGTCCTTGATTCTAAGATCTTCACCTGTGATTCCAAGTTGGAGACCTTAGAAAGCAAGTACTGAAGTGTTAGTTGCATACTTCCCTCATCTTCATGAGAAGAATCATGGGGAGATGAGATAACATACCTAGTATGCTCACTCTCACCACCAGATATGGTTTCTTGGCACCCTGGTTTCCTTTGCTCAGAGTCATCTCTATCAGAGATGTCAATGGGCAAAGTTGCCGTAGACTCAGTCCTAATGATGTTACCACTGTCCTGAGAGCTCAATGAGAGACTCTGAGTAGTGGCAGCTGAGTCTACATGAGTCCCCTCCACATCAGTGGGACTCACTTCAGTAGCTGGCTGCTGATGGGGGCTAGAGACAAGGGATCCCTCTTGGCTCTGTTGATCTTTCAGTGGGTGTTGTAGATCAACTTCATGGCCATGGAGAGATGTAATCTCTTCATCAGTTCGGAGTAAAAGGTCAGTGAAAGAGAGGGTGGTTAGTCCTACTGACCCGGGATCTTGATCAATGTCTACACGCATTGAGCCTATGGTGGGGCTGTCCTTAGAAGGCTGCACAGGGAGTGTAGAGACTCACCCTGTGGGCTAAAGGCTTGGGGTTCGGGATCAGGGGTTTGAGACTGAGAGGCTCAAAACCCACATTGAGGTCAAATGTGAAGGATGGTGTGACCTCGGACTGAGTGGGAGCCCATAATTCCACTCTAGTCCTTTGGGTGTGAACAGAAGGATCTTGTTCAATCAGAGTAGATTGAACAAGGGTTCGTTTGGGGCGTCTCTGATATGTGGCTTTGAAGGGTAAAGAAGGTTTTGGTATTGTGGTGGATGTTGCTGGTGTGGGTTCATCACCTGTGGGGTTAACAGGGATGTCACCAGGAGCTATGCGCTCAGTCATCTCTGGAGGTAATGGAGTGTACCGTCCAGTGAAGTTGGTGGACATCTTCTTCAGTATCTTGAAGATGGTAGGCCTCATGTGTGGAACAGGAAGAGCAGCTGCGCAGACAAGCTTGCTTGGTTCCATCTCACAGTTGATTATGTGTTGAAGAAATCGGGGATACATGAAGAATGTATCCCTGCTCAGATTGGCGATTAGGTTGTTCAACACAAATCGTGAGTAGTTGAATCTGAGGCCTCTCACCAACCCATGAACTAGGCATCCTAGTTCATATGGGATTTGATACCAACCCCCTGATTTGTTGGAGAGGCAATGTAGAACAATGTGCAGCAGGAACTTCCAATGGTAAGAGAAGTTGAACTTGTATACTGTAGACCTGCTGACATCGCCTCCATATCCCATGAGGATATAGGTGCCTTCCAAGTCTTCCTTGGGGAACTCAGTAGGAGCCCCATCATCGTGAAGCTCGAGATGCTCCCTGATGAGCTGTTCATTGATGACCAACTCTTGGCCACAAACTCGGGTTCTCAGGACTCGAACCCCATTCAGTACTGCAGTTTCACCATTGCTCCAAAATTCTGACATATGGTTGGAGTATACGGTGGGGTTAACTGTTAGTGCAGTGAGATAGGTGGATTCGGTGAGAAAGGTGATGATTTGGGTGAAGTCGGCATCCCTTGACGAATCAAGTAATGCGACTTGGTTGTGCTGAGGGTTTAGCACCATTGGAGAAAAGGTAAGCTTGAAATTTTGGGTGAATTTGAGGGTTGACAGTGAAGGGAATAGTTAGGGCTGTAAAGTGGTAAAAGAAGATGAAATTGATGAGTCAAGATTATTTAAAAGGGGTGAATTGTGGTAGTGGTGGTAATAGGGTAACTGTTTGAGGTTACTGTGGGTGGTATGGTGGTTTACGGCGGAGAATGATGTTGGCGGCAAGGATAATTTTAAATAATCTGACAATATCAACAAAATCTTTACTTTTTACAGAGTGGGGCCCAAAAGATATCTGTTATATAAAAACCTTTACTTCCGAGGGTAAAACATTTCCGAAGGTAATTTTCTTCCGAGGGCAATTCCTCTTCCGAAGCATGATATTGCTTCCGAAGGTAAAATTATCCTTTGAAATCACTCTATCTTCCGAAGCAAGGCATTGCTTCCGAAGGTGAAGTTGTCTTTCCGAATGGAGAGTTGTATAAGTTTCGGAAGTAGATCTGATATAGAATCAATCGCTTCTTCCGAGACCAAAAACTCTTCCGAGAAGAAAATTTCCATTGAGAAATTTGACTTCGGAAGATATTCAGGAATATCTTCCGAGTGTTAATTCCTCTTCGGAAGGAGTTTACACTTGGAATAATTTAAAGATCTTTTGTAACAGGGCTTAAATTGTATTGACACAAGACATTACTCATTTAAAAAGGTCTTCAAAAGAGGTAGTTATTCAATGTTTATCATCCCAATTGCTGATATGAGATACTTAAATCTTTGTTCATCAAATGCCTTTGTGAACAAATCAGCATATTGTTCATTTGAGTCAACTTTGATTAACTTTATCAGCTGTTTCTCATGAATATCTCTAATGAAATGATACCTGATATCAATGTGTTTTGTCTTGGAGTGCTTCACCGGATTCTCAGTAATGGAGATAGCACTGTTGTTGTCAATATGGATAGGAGTAGTCATGAAGGTGAATCCATAGTCTAACATCTGATTTTGAATCCATAGCAGTTGAGCACAGCAGCTAGCAGCAGCAATGTATTCAGCTTCAGCAGTTGATGTAGAGACACAGGATTGTTTCTTGCATTGCCATGAGATAATCCTTCCACCAAGAAATTGACATCCTCCTGATGTTGATATCTTGTCAATGTTGCAGCCACCATAGTCACTGTCAGAGTATCCATAGAGATTAAAATCACTATTTCTTGGATACCAGAGACCTAGTTTAGGTGCTCCTTTGAGGTATCTGAGGATTCTCTTTGCAGCAGCTAGGTGAGACACCTTTGGAGCAGCCTGATATCTTGCACAAATGCATGTGGCAAACATGATATCTGGTCTACTTGCAGTGAGATACATCAGAGAACCAATAATTGCTCTATACTGATGTTGATCAGTATCCTCCCCCACAAGGTCAGGGCAAAGATTATGGTTTCTGGGTATGGGTGTCTTGGCTGGTTTACAGTCCTTCATTTCAAATCTTTCTAAGATGTCTGAGACATACTTAGATTGACTTATGAAGAACCCTTCCTTCATCTGTTTCACCTGGATTCCAAGGAAAAAGTCCATTTTTCCCATGGAACTCATCTCAAACTTCTGCTTCATAATGCTTTCAAAGTCCTTGCACATTTGGTCGTTTGAAGAACCAAATATGATGTCATCAACATAGACTTGTACAAGCAAAATGTCTTTTCCACTCCTTCTGATGAAAGTGTCTTTTCAATGGCACCTCTAGTGTATCCATTCTTCAGGAGAAACTGAGACAAGGTCTCATACCACAGCCTAGGTGCTTGGTGCAGCCCATATAGAGCTTTATCCAGCTTGCACACATAGTTGGGGTGTTGTGGGTCTTCAAATCCTGGAGGTTGACACACATAGATTTCCCTATCTATATCCCCATATAGAAAAGCACACTTGACATCAAGTTGGTAGACTGTGAAGTTCTTGGATGCAGCATAAGCAAGGAAGATCCTAACTGCCTCAAGTCTTGCAACAGGTGCAAAGACATCAGTATAATCAATTCCTTCCTCCTGGGTGTATCCTTGAACTACTAGCCTTGCCTTATTCTTGATAATCAAGCCTCTATCATCTTTCTTATTCCTGAATACCCATTTAGTGCCTATGGGTACTTGACCAGATGGTAGTGGGCATAGATTCCAGACCTTTTGTCTTCTGAATTGAAGCAGCTCCTCCTGCATCGATTCAACCCAACTACTATCTTTTAAGGCATCTTCTACCTTCTTTGGTTCCATCTGAGACAGGAAGCATGAGTACAAGCAGACATTCCCATGATGAGTTTGTCCTCTTTTTCTCACACCCTCAGAGACATTCCCTATGATGTTCTCAGTTGGATGAGTGTTGTGAATCCTAAGACGAGGAATCACTTCCAGTTGCAGAGATAGGTCTAGGTTAGACATATTCTGATCAGGAACTGGATCACTCTGTCCAACTGCTGTTTCAGAGTCATTCAATGAGGACTGATTGAATGATTGAGAAACATCATCAATGGTTGGTTGTGAAGTAGTATTAACAGTTGCCTGTTCCTTCAGAATACCACTTCCCTCAACCTGGTGTTGTAGTGGATCACCTGAGGAACTTTGAGGTTGATCAAGTGATTCACTTGTTGAAGCTTCACTATTTCTGGAGATAGTTACACTGTCAGATCTGTGAATAGTTGAAGCTTGTTGCCCTTCAGCTCTTGGAGAATTTGGAATAGGTCTGGGAAGCTCATATAGTTGACCTGCATCAGCATCAGCATCACTTTGAGCACCTGTTCCAGCTGAAACATTCTCACAAGATGGTTTAGAATAGTTTGGAAACAATTCTAAATCAAAGATATACTCAGGTCCATTCCCCCTAACACAAGAGTGTGCTCATTAACAACTATGTTGGATGACTCCTCAAATTGTTGATTCTTAATATTGTATACTCTATAAGCTTTGGAGCTAGAAGAGTATCCAATAAAGATAGCATCATCTGACTTCTCAGCAAACTTTGCCAAGTTGTCCTTTGTGTTAAGTATGGTACACCTGCAGCCAAAGGACCTTAGAAAGCCAATGAACGGTGGCCTCTTGTTCCATAACTCATAAGGGGTTTTTCCATGGGGCTTCACTACAAGAACCCTGTTCTGCACATAGCATGCAGTGCTGACTGCCTCTACCCAGAATGTTAGAGGCAGCTTTGAATCAGCTAACATGGTCCGAGCAGCCTCAATAAGTATCCTGTTCCTCCTCTCAGCAACACCGTTTTGTTGAGGAGTTCTGGGAGCACTATATTGTCTGGCAATCCCTTTTGAGTCACAGAATGAGTCAAGAACAAAGTTCTTAAACTCAGTCCCTTGATCACTTCTAATGATCTTAACCTTGTGATCAGTTTGATTTTCTATTTTAAGAATGAAAGATTTTAAAGTTTTAACAGTTTCATCTTTACTTCTTAAAAAGAATACCCATGTAAATCTTGTAAAATCATCAACGATCACAAGGCAGTATGATTTCATTCCAATGCTCATTATACTTGTGGGACCAAAGAGATCCATGTGCAATAAGTGTAATGGAGTAGTGATAGAGTTAACATATTTGGATTTATGAGATGATCTGTGTTGTTTCCCTTTCAGGCATGCAACACAGTTATCTTTGCAGAAAAATTCCTTTTTAGGCAAACCATGTACCAAGTTATTTTTAGCCAATTTATTCATTGTTTTAAAATTCACATGACACATGCGTTTATGCCATAGTGTTGACTCATCACTATCAGCTTTGGAAAGAAAGCATGATACTTCACCCATAGGAGAAGCATTGTTCATATCTAGCTTGTACATATCCCCTTTCCTGGGAGATATGAGAAGCACCAATTCCGGAGGAATTGTCATCCCTGGTCTGAGGATAATGCACTCATGTTCTGTGAAAAGCATCTGATGCTTCTGGTCACAGAATTGAGAAACACTTAACAGATTATGTTCAAGCTGTTTGACAAAGTGAACTTTGTCAATGTTTATTTTGCCATTGGATATACTTCCTCTGCCAGAAATATATCCTCCGGCCTCACCTCCAAATTGGACAGGCCCTCCATCAAAGTTCTGGAATTGTTGAAGGAGAGATCTGTTCCCTGTCATGTGCCTGGAGCATCCACTATCTACAATCCAGATATTGTTGTTCTTGTCAAATGGATGTCCCTGCACATAAGATGAGATGGTTAGTTTTGTTTGGAAGCCAAGCCTTGCAGGTCTCGGGCTCTTCCAAAGATAGTGACATAATTGAACCAAAAGATATGCAATGGGGTTCAATAGAGGTCATTGTTGAAGAAGAGGTTTGGGCTGCAGCATCTTCCTTGATCTTCCAATCCATCCTTTGGTTGATCTTTGAGGATGAGCTTGTTGAAGCTTTTGCAGCATGGTCTTCTTCCGAAGCTTCTCTCTTTTCGAAAGAAGACTTCACTACCTTTTCTTCCGAAGTAGTCTTCTTCTGAGATGGTTTCAAGGGAGCCTTCTTGTTCTTCCGAACCTTAGAAGGTTTGGCTTCCGAAGCCATTTTCCCTTCGGAAGAAGTAGTTTCTTCCGAAAGCAACTTGGCTTCCGAGACCAACTTTCCCTTTTTCATCATTTGGACCTTTTGAAGTGGTCCAACTGAGATACCTTCTCTGACTCCTTCCTTTCTAACATTATTTGCATAATATGTGCTTGCTGGATTGTAGTAACAATCTTTAGCCATATGGTTGGGCAGACCACACATTATGCATGCAATGTTAGTCTTCTGGGAACTTGCAGGTTGCTGTTTCTTGGGTTTCTTCTCTTCATCAGCAACTTTCCCTTTCAACTTCTGATCCTTCAGTAGGACAGGAGTGCTGGTACTACACTCCTTTCCTGAATCAGGAGTACCTACCACTTGAAATCCGGCAAAAATGAAGACACCCTTTTGCTTAGGGTCAAACTTAAGCTTGGACTCTGCAACTTCTTGGCAGTCCTTCTAGCAGCTTTAGCTCTGCTTCTTCTTGCCTTGGTGGTTAGGATTTGATCATCACAGGTGGAGATGGGTGTATCCTCCTGTTTCTCCCCTGTGGAGGCCACTATTTTTGCTTCATCCTCTAGTTCCAATGGAGAAGGGTCAGCAGTTGGAACCTCTTGCTCTTCAGTACCACATCTAGGTAGTCTAATAGACTCATAAGAGTGTGGTGGAGCTATTTCACTGGTTCCCAACCCTTCTTTGATAAAACATTTTGGAATGAGAGGTTGATGCAAGAATAGTTTGGAAGCTTTGCTCAGCAATAGCTTGCTTCCTGGCCTGAGCCTCAGCTGTGACTAACTGGGCTTGAACTTCAGAAAGTTTGGAGATCAGATCTTTGATTTGAGTCTTATAGTTAGTCTTTTCATGTTTTAAAAGAGACACAGTTTTCTCTAACTCATCAATTTTCCTTTGATAGTCAGATTCAGCTCTTTTAAAGTCAGATTTTAGCACATTTAAAGACTCAACCTCAGATCCGATTTTCGAAATGTAATCCTTATATAATTTAACTTTAGCTATACAGGCAGCAGTACAAAGATGTTCATATACCTGATCATCATCTGTTCCGGCCATGAGTGCTTGAGCGGGAGTCACATCCTGTACCATGAAGCTCCAGTCAACTTCCTGAGCAACAGCAGCTGTTTCAGTTGACTTTTCTTCATGCTTGGGAGCAGTGGGATGTGTGGAGGCCTGTGGGGTTCCTGGGTTGTTCTTGGGATCCTTGCATTCCCTAGCAAAGTGACCAAGTTGGTTGCAGTTGTAACACCTTGCTTTGCTCTTATCAAACCCAAACTTGCTGTTGACTGGGTTTTGAGGGAATTGCCTTCCAGTTCTCTTGAAGAACTTCTTCGCTGTGTAAGTTAAAAGAGCCATCTGCTGGACAATGTCCATGTACTCCACATCATCTGGACTGAAGCACTCAAGATCATCAAAGCAGTATTGAAAATCACCAGAGTGTCCACTTCCAGAGACAAAGGCACAACCGTCCTGAAAGGAGTTGTGTTGAACCTTTTGAGACTTTGGAGTCTCAGGTAGAGTAATGAAGGATCCAGTATGTGAGTTGTCAGGGTAGCATAGCAACTGATGCTGTGGTTCTATGCTTTCCCTTTCAACCACATGAAGGGCTGAACTCAGTTGGTTATTGGAGTGGTCAGAGGAGTTCTGCATGTTCATCTCCATCTGAAATGCACTTAGGATACCATACAACTCTGTGAGAGAAAGAGTCTTAAGGTCTGAAGTTCTCTTGATGACAACACAGTAGTGAGTCCATAGTTTAGGAAGCGAAGACATGAACTTCCTAACTATGTCTCTGTTCTCAAGAGCTACTCCAATGTCCACCAGAGTATCTACTAGCTCAACATACCTGAAGTATTGTTGAGTCAAGGTCTCACCAGCCTTGAAAGTAAAGTTCTCAAACTGCTGCCTCAAGAGATCTTTCTTGTTCTCTTGAGTTTCCTTGGATCCCTCATACATCAGCTTCAAAGCTTCCCATAAATCTTTAGCAGTCTTGCACTTCTTGAAGCGTCTCTAGACGGAGTTGGGGAGAGCAGTTTGGAGACAAGTCATAGCCCTTTGATCTAGCTCTATTCTCTTCCTATCTTCCTCTGAGTAATCATCAACATCTTTTGGGATGATCCGATTACCAGTGGCAGATGTAGTGCTTGGTATGAAAGGACCATTGACAATGGAGTCCCACATCCTTAAGTCTTGACACTTGATAAAGCCTTCCATCCTGATACACCATGTGTCAAAGTCTTCAGGGGTGATCATAGGGGACTTGGTCAAGGTACCAGTTTCCATATCAGCCTTGGAGAGAGCAGCCATTTGAGTGAGTGGATTGTGGTGAGGAGTGAAAAACAGGTTGATTAGGATGGTAAGATCTCACAATCAAGAGCCTGGAGCTCTGATACCAATTGCAGGATCGGATTTGGGGTGGTTTTTCTCTCAACTCACTGTGAATCAACACTCAGCAAGCAGTCTTTAAGAAGAGTTGATCACAATCTAACAAGTAACAAGCAGTAAGAAAATTTAACACAGCAAGTAAATTTTCAAGGTACTTTTATATATTGCTTCTCAACTCAAAGGATTACAAGACACTTGGACTCAAAATCGCTTATCTAAAGAGTTACAGGGAGAAGATATATATAATACTACCTACAGCTGGATATACTTTGATACCAGCTGGACACCTCTAACCTTACATCTATACTACAAGACTCTAGATGAGGTCTTTTAGACATTTTGCCTGAGAGTTGGTAGTCAGGACATGTCCCTGACTTACCTTTTGTCACCAACTAAAGTTGGTAACATGTACTATCATAAAAAGTGAACAGTAAAATAAAGTATGGTCAACAACATGGCTCTTTAGGAAGATGCCATGCTGTATCAGAGGTCTGCAGCGGACTGTCAGGGACCATACTTTTATCTGCTGGACATAGCATTGTCTTCCGAAGGATAAAGTGCTTCGGAAGAATAACTTCTTCCGAAGGCACTTATACTTCGGAAGACTGCTTCTTCCGAAGCTTGGAGTCTTCTTTGTCTTCGGAAGCAGATTTTGTCTTCAGCTCTTTCATCAGACTTTGTCTTCGGAAGCTTTCAGACTTTGTCTTCAGCTCTTTCATCAGACTTTGTCTTCGGAAGATATCTTCAGCTGTTGGCTTCAGTAGTTGACTTCAGCTTTTGCCTTCGGAAGATGTCTTCAGCTGTTGTTCCTTAGACTCTCGGAAGATCTCTTGCTTGGCTTCGGAAGCCCTTTAATGTAGTACCAAAAGTGACTATGAAGTGAATTTGGTTGCACCAGTCTTATCATGATCCAACAAACGTGTTTAGGGTTAGGTTTAAAACTCTACGGTGTTATTTGTTTTTTCTGCAGTAAAATGTCTGCAGTCTGCAGGCCACATCTGCAGACATCTGCAGCAGAAGAGGTGGACCAAACGTCTGCAGTTTGCAATAAAAGACTGATTGTTTTTTAACATCTGCATACTATAAAAATAGCCTGTAATTAAAAATATCAAATTCATCCACCATTATCATCTCCCTCCTCCTCATCTCCATCACCACAACCACCACCACCACCACCACCATCTCTAAGGTTCATCTTCTTCATCTTATTTCTTTCTGTTCATCTTTAAATTCACCCTGTTGTTTGACTTCTAATTCTCCTAAATCTTGACCTATTCCCTTTTCTTTAATGATGCAATTATCTTCCATTAATAGAGATTTAACAAATAATTCATGAACGGTGAAGCTACCTTCATCTTCCTCTACACCCATTTCCTCTACAAAGCCATCTTCATCTCCATCTTTCTGTTAATCCTTCCACTATTCCCCTCACAAGCCCCTGAATTCATCAACAACAAAACCCTAACCCCTACAAGCCGGGAGTTTCTGCAACTCATCTTCGTCTCCATCGCCGACTCGTACGGCCTCTTCAGCAAGCGAAACGATGAACCCCACAAAGAAGAACCACCGCTCAAATCCGATAACCCCCAATCGTACGTCACCAGATTGCTTCAAGGATCATCAGTTTTTTATGATGATTCTGAAGCCCCATCTGGGGGTAACGATAGGGTTTTGCCTGTTCGGAGCTTGAAATCCGGTTGTTGTTGTTGCTAAAGAGTCTGATGATGCTGCAACCGTTGAAAAGCCTCTGGTTTTGCCCATTCGGAGCTTGAAATCTGGTGGGTCTGAAGCTCCGGTGATCGATTCTCCGGCGAGTTCTTACGCTAGATCCAACTGGAGACGTGTTTTAAGAAATTTAAACAAGCTAAAACAAGAGGAAACGGAGGGGAATATAGTGAGGGGAAGGAGGAGGGTAGAAGAAGTTAGAAGTGGTTAGAAGTGGTTAGAAGTGAATAAGTTATGTATTTTCATGCAGACCTCAGGAAGACCTTTGGAGACCTTTTTTAATAAAAATTCTTCCAAAAAACAAACAATCTGCAGACCTCAATGTCTGCACGTGGTCTGTGTGGCGCAGACAAAAGAGGTCAGGAAGTGCTTTTCAGAACAAATAAACACCCCCTACATGTTTAGGTTATGTGGTTTTTTATTTTATAATATGTTCAAGTTTTAACATTAACTTTTATTAAAATTTTGTTAAGTTTATATAGATGACTATTTTACTTCCATGAGAACTATTTATATAATTAACTATATTCTTTCAATTATATGAACTATTTTTCACTTAAAAGATAATAAAAAAGGTAAAAACCCAAAGCCCCCTCGCTTCCATCCTCTTACTTCCTTTTTCTCTAGGTACTTTCTTTACGTTTTACTGGCAAGACCTACCCTATAAACCATCGCTCTAACCCCCATCTCTCATCCCTTTTATCCAACCTTTTTGTTGATGAAAGTTGGTTGATTGATAAGGACTAGACTGATCAATAAGTTCCTTCAATCACACTTAACATATGCAAAATCTATGTTAAGTGTTTATTAAGAAAAATAAAAAAAATGCAACGAAGTATGTAAATATAGAAATAAAACTCGATAGATTTCAAACTACAGCCATTGATCTTTGTATTGTTGCATTTCACGAATACAAGCTCTAACTAGATACATAAATATGAAATAAACGAACAAAAACTTATGCAATACTGATTGCAGTAGAACTTTAGTAGATGCAGAGTTAAGATTGCTCAACTACTTATTAGCATTGATGTGTTATTTTATTGCTGTAGATATATTGTTACTTAGCAGATGATATCAGTAAAAGATTGTTGATCAGTAGTTAAGCAGTTTATTCGATAGATCTTGTACTTTAACAGGAACATGCTTCTTTCAATAGATGAAAGGATGAACATACATGTTGGTGTTGGGATCAAAGCTCCAAGAGGTGACCCTTAACATTCCCTGTTGTATCATAAGAGGAATGTTAGCCGGATCTCTTATATTGTGTAACAGTCCAACGTAACCGCACCATGATATTGTCCGCTTTGGCCGGGACGAACCACCATCGCTTCACGGTTTTGTTTTCACCTGAACCGGGACGTACCACCATCGCCCAGGCAAAACGCGTCACAGTGGGAAAGGTCTCAAGCCCCTTATAAAGAAGCATTCGTTCTCCTTCCCAACCAATGTGGGATGTTACAATCCACCCCCCTTAGGGAGCCCAGCGTCCTCGCTGGCACACTGGCCCGGCCCTGGCTCTGATACCATCTGTCACACCCCGACCGACGGCGGAATCATCGATGCGGACGAATGTGAAACGATTGTTCATAACACATGGAACTAAATAAGTTGGAATAATATTAAATATCATTTTTATTAAACATTACAAGACAATAAATCATTACAATACAAAAGATTCAAACAAAGAAATAAAATATTTAGTTAAACTAGGTCCAAGTCTTATATGTGCAAGAAGAATCCCTCAAGTCGTAAACCTGAAATATGTTAAAAAATAAAGGGTCAACTTTGAAAGTTGGTGAGTTTCCATGGGTTAAACACACACGTATATATATATATATATATATATATATATATATATATATATATATATATATATATATATAAAGGTTTACAAGTAGCAATTCATGTCAATGGTTATGAATTATACAAGTTTATAGAACACATATAGCTACAATCAAACCTCGACTTAATTACAAGTTTATATGATTGGCTAAGTGTACTTGGTTCCCATAATGAACAAGTCATACGTCATCAGGAGCCGGCAATACATCGGCTTTACACCAAATAGGCTCGTCAGACCCATAGATCTAAGACGTCGCCAGGCTAGCAATAGTTAATGATTGTCAACATATAATGTATCTCATATAATACTCACAATAATACCAATAACCATGACAAAAAGTAAAGATGAATTGCATGTGCGTTTACAAGTATCAAGATATTTACAAGTGTAAGTTCATAAGGTTAACATGTTTCACCCCAAAAGGTGTGAAATAAAGTAAAAAGGGGCATGGAAAACTCACATGGAAAACTACAAGTATAGTGATGGTTGTTTGAGTACATAAGAAAGCTTGGATGTCAAGAGTCAAAGGTGATATCCTAAATGATAAAAAAAACAATAACTTGAGGTTGGAATTCATTACAAGAAGTTAGAACGCTTAGGAATGCCAATTAGCGAAAGGTAGATTGATAAATGATTATTTTACCAATTTTAGATTCTGGACAGAATGTTTGGTATGTGTTTGAACAGGTTTTTAAAATAGCAAACGGTTTTATAAAATTATAAAAATTTACATTTGACTAGCTCAAAGTATCCCGGACAACTTTCATTCAGAAACATTTTTATAAAAAGATCTGCAAGTAGGTCAAACAAGTAACACAAGACAGAAGGTGCCGAAATGCGCACTTATCTTGTGCAGGCTATTGTTGAGTCGTCCGATTGAGTTTGAAGACATATAAACTGTTGTTGAAAAGTTAATTCAATGAGCTTAATATTGGAGTATGAGTTTACTCAAATTTAGTTTGTTATGATCAAGTTATGGTTGGTTGAAGTCAGATTATATTCTGCCAGAATTGTAGTAAGGCACTTATGTGCACTTTTAAAATCGTTAAAGCATGGAACGGGTTAGAAAAAATTTATTATATTGATATATGATATATTAGACTTAATTTGAGTTATATAAAAAATATTCCAAGACTTCAACATAGCCATCACTTAGTGAAATAATCTTGTGGAATAACCGAATGCGGCGGCATAGCCGTCCATATGCAAACGGGATTCTTTGTTTACATTAGTGTGTTGTTAGCTTGATTTAAGAATTTTAGTGATTGTTATAAGATTAGTGAACATTAGAAGGTTAATGATCAAATGATAATAATAAAAAAAAGATTTGGTAGAAGAAAGAATAAAAGTAAGAACATGAGAACAATTTGATGTTAGGATGATTAAAAGAATATAGAAATGCTTAATATAAATCAATATAAAATTACCTTAGTCTTAAAAACTTTTTGAGATTACTTGTAAAAGAAAATTCTTGAATTTGATCAAAACCAAAGAATGAAAGAAAGGTTTGTTAGAGAGATTTTTAGAGAATGAGCAAATGAAAAGTGAGGTCTAAACCTTGCTTTTATAGTTGAGGCTAGGAGGAGGTTATGAATGGTGTTAATGGTGAGTTATAAGTCTTTTAAAAGAGGGTTATAATTAGAATTTAAAATAAATATAAAATTAAATAATAAAATAATAATTACAATTTAAAATTTAAATTTATGAAGACTCTAATTTTAACAACTTATTTTTTTATAAAATCTTTATAAAATCAAATTGAATAATCAATCAAATTATCTATTTGTTAATCTTTATAACTTTTATAAAACTTGTAAACTTTATAATTTGATTATTTATTTAAAATTCATACTTACTAATAAAACTTTATAAGTTTATTAAAATTCATTTTATAACTTTATAAGTTTAATAAAGTCTTTTTTATTTAGTTATTTTTATAACATGATTAATAAACTTTATAATTTTATAAAAAAAAATTAATTATAAATCAACGAGTTATTATAAGTTGTTTAAATGATAAATTGAATAAATCAATTCATGATATTGTTTAAACTACACGTCTAATCTATATAATTCATTAATATAAATAAAGTAAGTTAAATAAAGAAATTCATATCGTATGAAAGTTCGATTTTATTTCGGGTTCGGGTTTGTAACTTGAAAATGACGGATGTTACAGTCTCCCCTACTTTATGAAATTTCGTCCCGAAATTTATTCACGAGAAGATTGATTTCAAAGATATGAGGAGACTTGAATTTCATTTCGTGTTTGCAAGTGAACTTTTGGGAACGTTTAAATTCAATAAGTTTAATTATGATGTTTTGCTATGCTTAAGTTTGTTAATTTCATGATTCGAGATTTCGGACGTTTCTTGACAAAGTGTATAAGATCATCAATTTAAAATTTTAGTTGATAAGCTTTTGTATTCCAGACGATGCATGACGATTAGGAAGGTTTTGTCATGAATGCAACACCAAGGTTTAGATCAATACGAGAGTCTTTTTGACGAACATGATATATATTTTTGAGACACTTTTGGATGAGATGTGAATTCATAGGAGCTTCTCAAGCAAATAACTTCGATATGGTTCTTAGATAATCGATTCTTGTTTACTAAGTCATTGAGGTTTCAATGTTACATTAGTTTAAAGTTGATACGAGAATCGTGTTTGTTAAGATTAATGGTTTAGTTTAGAATAATAATATCATTGTAATGAGGTTTCAAAATAAGTGCAATTTTGAGGAAAGACATTTAAAAAGACTATTAAAAGTCATTATGAGAATTGGGTAATGAGTTTTAAGTTTCAAGAAGACAAGATCAATGATAAGACGATTCAAATTAACAAGGTGTTTCGAGTGTAATGTTAGGTTTACAAACCAAAGCATTACATTGACTTATCAAAGTATTAGGTCAACTACAACCTTAATGAAGACATGTGTACCTATAAGCGGACACTCACCCCAAGGGTTCCCAGGTAAGGTAAACGGATCCATCGGTTGATTTGGATTTATATAAATACGTTTCCTAAACAGAACACCTCGAGATACAGGCATCATGCTCTTCCAGCATTACATGTTTCAAGTTGTAAGACACAGACTTTGACGAATTTGAAAACCACGAATAACGATTCAAAGCTCATTTTGAAAACCATTTGATTTAGGCACACAATGCCTTAGGATGTGATTTAAGATTCGGGTGTGCATTGATAAGATTCAAAGTGTAAGAAGGATCACATAAGGCATATAATCACATAATCAAGTATAAACATATAACGCACATAAAATCCTATCTAAGCATATAAAATACATGAGATGACTCATGTGTAAGGGTACTTAGTTATAGTCTAGGTCATTTCATTTCTAATAACCTAATTCCCTATAACCATGGCTCTGATACCATCTGTAACAGTCCAACGTAACCGCACCATGATATTGTCCGCTTTGGCCGGGAATGTCACACCCCAACCTTGACGGCGGAATCGTCGAGGCGTGAGAGTTACGATTGTTCACAGCCACATAACGCTATTGCCTGAAACATGTTAAAAATAAAAGGTCAACATATTGTTGGTGAGCATTCTATAGTTTTGAATACATAAGTATATAAAAGATGACAATTCATGTTGTAAATTAGAGAAAAAGGTAACTAGGGATGTAAGACAGAATGCACAATCAAACCTTGATAAAGTTTTACAAGTTCTCAAACGTTTACAAGTATATACGATTAGCTAAGTGTACTTGGATCAACCAAGCAGGCTTGTCAGGCCCATAGATCTATGACGTCTTCAGGCTAGCAATAGTTAATGATTGTACATGTATTCGACATTACATGGTAGCTACAAGATTCAACTAATCACAACACACAAGTAAATTGCCATAAGTTTACAAGATTCAACGTGTTTACAAGTGTAACGTTTATAAGGTAACATGTTTCACCCAAAATTGTGTGAAATAATAAAATGGGTATAGAAATACTCACATGGTAATTAAGTATATGAATGACGATTAATAAGGATAATAAGCGACGTTCCAATGTAAACCTTCACGAGATACCTAAGAATATATATATATATATCGACGAGATTTAAGTTTAATTATATTAGGTTTTAACGTTTTAACGTGAACAAGGGTTTTAGGATTTTGAGGTTTTTATAAATATGATTAGTTTTCAAAATCGTATATATTTTATACAATAAAAGAAAACTTAATTAATCCATTTTATAATAATTTATAAGAAATTAAATTCTTATAAAATGATTAAATTTATAAAATGTAAATTAAATTTTTATAATTGTCATAATGAAAGAATACGTAATGACTAATAATAACGTAGTGATTTCAACTTTTAAAAGTTTATTTTTATAAAAATAAACTAATTATAATATTTATCTAAACTATTTATTAAAATATTTAAATATTTTATTAAATAGTTTTATAGAAATTAATATGGTGTCTAAACATATTTAAAGTTTGCAAAAGAAAACCATTTTATATTTTTCTAAAATTTTCTATAATTATTTTAATTTTTAAAAATATTTACAGAAGGTAATTTCTTGATTTAAAATAAACAAGTTTATAAAAATGCTTTTTATGATTTTTAATAAATTTTCTGTAATTTTTAAAAGCTTAAAAGGCTTTTAAAAAAAATAGTGTAGGTGCCCGGGGTCGAACCCGGGACCTCAAGAATTGCAAGCATACACTGAACCGGTGAACCAGGCATACAGCCGCGTTTAGGAAGCAGTTTTTAATTTATAAAAACACCATTTTCAGTAATACCCAAATCCGATGAACCCTAGGTTTGATTTGATCCAAATTGAGGATCAATTCGCGTATGTTAATCAAAGGATGTTTGGGGCTTTTGATCCCCACATAAAACCGAATGTGTGTGTGTGTGTGTAATTACCCATATCATGTCGATTTGGTGTTGAACCCAACAAGAACAGTCGCGACCACGGTTGGGTATGATTCGAGGTGCAAACTTCGTTGATAATCAAATTGATTCCACACGAAGCTTCTATTGGGAATGATGATTGAAAGCCCTTTATCAATTTCGGGTTTTGAAGCTCGAAAGAAGGTGAACCAGTTAGTTGCAGGTCCGACGGGTTCGAGGTGATCATTAGTGGTGTTTTTGTTGATTTTTGATGAAATTGAAAATGTTAACAGATTAAGAACATATAAATGGTCGTTCCACTTCGATTAATTTGGTCATTTTTAATGTTTGAGTGGGTTAACCGACCGTTGAACGGTCGGGAATAAAGTGGATTCGAGGTGGTGAGCTTTGGATCCGAATTATTCAATGATTAAAGGTGCATAGGGTTCGAATCTTGGTCGCGAGGGTGTCGGGACCTTTAATTTGAGTTAAAACCGCGTGAATTTGGGCGTTTGAACTCGCCGGAGCTCGCCGGCAAGGTGGCCGGAATTTTGGGTTGGAAAAACGAGGGGGAGGAGAGAGAAGGCAGTGGTGTTTTGCAGAATTACAAAAATGGTCCCTGTGGTTTATTTTTTGATATTTTAGACTCAAAACTGGTTTTAAAGTTTTAAAATTTGCATAATATCCCCCTGTACTTTATTATTGTGATTATTATTATTGTTTTTATTACTATTATTATTATTATTATTATTATTATTATAAATATTATTATTATTATTGTTAATATTATTATTATCATTAACATTATTATTATTATTAGTATTTTTATTACTATTATTACTATTATTATTATTATTATTATTATTATTATTATTAACGCATCGAGAAATACGAGATGTTACAGTCTCCCCTACTTTAGGAAATTTCGTCCCGAAATTTGTTTACGAGGAGGCTGAGACGACAAGATGAGGACGCTTGGATTACATTTGATCCTCACGTTCTCAAGTGAATCAGAAGGTGAACATGAAGCCACAGATAGGTCATAGTGATTCTTTTTTTCTTTCTTGATACAGTTTGTGTTTTCATTTTCTGAGGTACACTCTGAAGAACTTTCAGGTTTTGATAAGGCATCAAAAGAAGAAAATTCTTCATCGATTAAGCTGACTGCTTTAGTGTTTACTTTATGTGCAATGGCAGAGCTATTAGAGGTAAAAAGAGAGTCTAAAATGTGTGGCTTCTAATTAGCCTTATAAGCTCTCTCGTTGATTAAGAATGAACGTTAATACAAGATGTTACCGTCTCCCCTACTTAAAGAATTTCGTTTCGAAATTAAAAATGAACTTAAATGAGCAAAAAGAGTTAAAATGAAAGATAAGTGTTCAAACTAACAGTGATTGACGTTTAATTACAGATGAAACGCTTCACTTGATGGAATCTTACAAGATTCTTGGCATAATGCATGCCAATTTGAACCCTATCAGTGAAATGTGAGACGTTTTGAGATGAAATGTTGGAAAGCGATGCCGAGTTACCATCGTATATTAGACTTATAAATCACAACTTCCAGAATATAATTTCATGGTAAGGTGATGTCTAGAAATCAATAAAAGACCAACAAGGGTAAGAAAGGCTAACCGTCGGAATTTAAGAATCCCAAACGTCACCATATGAAACGATCTTAACGCATATCTTGTGAATATGTATTTCTCCTTTGACCAACCATCGGTCTAAGAATAATACGTTATGCGAAGATCTTGGAATAAGTTCACAACTATGGTTAATAAAGAACAGAAAATGAATCAATCATTCAAGATATCGATCGATGTTTTAACGTCATACCACGGTATACGAATAGTTGAAACAGATACATGTCAATTTCTCGACGTTGTAAGATAATGGGTCGAATTGAATTTTTAGCCAATCGGTCTATAATGCACCGATTGTCATCATAACATTTAAAATAAAGGCACCTAGTGGATGAAAAGTTAAACAGGAGATTTACGGGAACACGGAGGTTAGGTTTTGTCATAAATGAAAGTGAAACACTTGGACACATACTAAGTTACGCCTTTTCCTTTATGCTAAACCCATGACTACAAGTTATGAAGGTTTATGAACCATTATATCCACATCGCAGTGAGGATAATAACGAGTCTTGTTGTTCAAAACCAAGTTAGAATTTCAATGATTTTCAAGGTTAAAGATTTAAAAACGATTCAAGAAATGACGCAAACAATAAGAAAGGTATTTGTAACCATGTTTTGCAAGGTAACAAATTTCCAAATGCAGATCGCATACGTAATTCATCAAACAATAAGAGAGGTATTCGATAATATCTTTATTTGACAAAGGATTGTTTAGGAAGACTATACTTATGGGTTTGATGATATCTCAAAATGAAAGTTGATAAGTAAGGAATAAATGGTTCGATGTAGTTAGATCGAGTCAAAACATGAAGAAATCAATTTAAGAATTTAAGTGCTCCAAGGTTGGAGTCAAAATCAACCTAAAACGATCGGGTCTTCTTTCAAGTTCAGAGATCATGCTTTGGCTTGATAGGTCAAAACACTAACATTGTTTCACCCGTCAAGTTACTACATGCTTCTCGTCACTTGGTTACAACCATGGTAAGTTGAAGATCAAGAAATGAGAGTAGTCATCAAGGTGTGATTTTCACTCCTAACTTGATGGTGTATTCCCAAGGTATGACCATTAACTTACCAATCAAAAAGTTCGATCCTAACTCATTGTTGAGGATCCACAGAAATAAGACGAGGTAACTCACCATTAAGGTAAGGGAAATCACTCCTATCTTAACGATGAAGTTTTACAAAAATAAAATATAACAGGATGAACTTCTTCATCAAAATCCAGAACTCACTCCTACTTTGATGAGGATGTTTCATTTGAGAAAATACAATTCATAAAAATGATATTATCATCAAGATATGAAATTATGCCTATCTTGATGATTGAGTTCCATAATAACAAGAAAACAATCGAGGATTAACATTTGCCACCAAAGTACGGGTTTCAATCCTATTTTGGTGAGATCATGTCGTTTGTGAAGTACAAGTTCCAATGAGAATAATTGAAGTCAATCCTCAGGATGAGGAATTTGCCCTAATCCAGAGGATGAAATTTCATAAAACACACAATTGGAAACCATTTATCAAAACGAATAGAGAATCATCAAAGTAAGGGAATCACCCCTGTTTTGATGAGTTAGAATTGTTTAGGAGGTACGGGTGTTCTTAGTCTAGATTGACTTACAAACCCTTGTATCTCCCATGGTGCAGACGGTTCAAGGTTCGACTTAACAACGAAAGGAAAAGAATATCACTTAGAAATTTAGAAAATTTCAAGTTACATCAATGTAACTAAAATGGAAAATCATGCTTACAAAATTCTAGGTCACAGTTCGAGGTAACAGGATTTGTTATGATGGTGTTCAAATCTTGGATAATTTAAATCGGGAAGACGAAATCAAGGATAAAATGATTCGACATCACAATGAGATGTGAACATTCGATTCACAATCGAAGGGAATACATGGACTTCTAAAGATATGAGGTCAGCCATAACTTATTTGAAGACACGCGTACTTTTAAGTGATCAATTATCACAAGGGTTTCGAGTCAAGTAATGGATTCAATGATCAAATCAGATCACCATTTACACTTTGCCTAGACAAAGTATCCCGAGCTGTAGGAATTTCATCTACAGCATTGCATGTTCTTAGTTATGGGACACATCCTTAAGAAGATTTGAGAACCATAAATAACGGTTTTAAAGTTTTGAAGGCCATACGGTTTAGATTCCCAATATCTTTAGGTATATTAAAATCCATGATCACGTTGGTCAAGGTACAGAAATAGTTACATGAAACGCTGAGTTCAATACCATTACACGTTACACGTTGAGCGTTTAAACGTAAGAGTTGAAATGTAGGATGGATTCAATATTAACAGGAACATTATTTAGGTTAAGAATGAGAAGATATTTAAACTTTGGTGATAAACCAGTTCAAGGATTCAAGGATTTTCAAGATGCAAAAGGATGGTTCCATTTGGTAATGCATTACCATTTGGAATCGTTGACACGTCAAGGTAATTTGACCCATTTGCCTTAGAGACGTGTGTTGACCATAGTTTATCACTCATCCCAGAAATCCCCAGGTAAGCATAACTGGTCTCGCAATGAGATTTATACGATATGCTTTCCTTAGCCCGAAGGCCTTTTGCCAGGAAATCCAGAATACAGGTGTCTATGTGTCAAGTCTCTTTGGTTCATAGAATCAAACCTTGATTCAGATGAGTTAGGAGAGTTGGTATGACTGCAGCAACCTCCCGGGTTACAAGAGTAGAAATCTTACAGCCAGAGTTTCTAGACCGTGAACGGGTTTGACGAGAAGACATTCTGGAATATCATTAAGATATTTTATGAGAATTGGATAATAGGAGTTATACCACATGAAAACGACAATCGGGAATTTGGCATAATAACAATGAGATGTTCCGAGTGTAATCGTTTGATTCGTAAATCAAAGCGAGTACGTTGACTAATCAAAGTATTGTGTCAACCATAACTTTGTTGAAAACATACGTACCTATAAGCAGATACTCATCCCAAGGGTTCCCAGGTAAGGTAGACAGATCCATCGGCAGATTTGGATTTATACGAATACCTTGCCTAGACAGAACACCTCGAGATACAGGCATCTTACTCTTCCAGTATTGCATGTATTCAGTGGTGGGGCACAGACTTTGATGAGATTTTCATAAATTAGACATAGAGTCTAAGGAATTGATCCCACGACGATAAGTGTAGTCTCCACATGTCGTTGAGAATAAGTTTAGGAAGTTCGTTTATCGGGGAGAGTCAAAGAGTCGAAGTTAAGTTTAGGGAGTCTAAGTTTTAAGCATACATAAGGCAATCCTATGCTAAGGCATCAAATTGCACAAAAGGCATAGCATTATGTAGCATGCAAACCATGTATTTACAAGATGAGAATATAATGCTATAAGGTTCATGCAGATGCTATAGTCTAGGTCACCATTTCTAATAACCTAAATCCCTATAGTTATGGGCTCTGATACCAATCTGTCACACCCCAACCTTGACGGCGGAATCGTCGAGGCGTGAGAGTTACGATTGTTCACAGCCACATAACGCTATTGCCTGAAACATGTTAAAAATAAAAGGTCAACATATTGTTGGTGAGCATTCTATAGTTTTGAATACATAAGTATATAAAAGATGGCAATTCATGTTGTAAATTAGAGAAAAAGGTAACTAGGGATGTAAGACAGAATGCACAATCAAACCTTGACAAAGTTTTACAAGTTCTCAAACGTTTACAAGTATATACGATTAGCTAAGTGTACTTGGATCAACCAAGCAGGCTTGTCAGGCCCATAGATCTATGACGTCGCCAGGCTAGCATTAGTTAATGATTGTACATGTATTCGACATTATATGGTAGCTACAAGATTCAACTAATCACAACACACAAGTAAATTGCCATAAGTTTACAAGATTCAACGTGTTTACAAGTGTAACGTTTATAAGGTAACATGTTTCACCCAAAAGTGTGTGAAATAATAAAATGGGTATAGAAATACTCACATGGTAATTAAGTATATGAATGACGATTAATAAGGATAATAAGCGACGTTCCAATGTAAACCTTCACGAGATACCTAAGAATATATATATATCGACGAGATTTAAGTTTAATTATATTAAGTTTTAACGTTTTAACGTGAACTAGGGTTTTAGGATTTTGAGGTTTTTATAAATATGATTAGTTTTCAAAATCGTATATATTTTATACAATAAAAGAAAACTTAATTAATTAATTTTATAATAATTTATAAGAAATTAAATTCTTATAAAATGATTAAATTTATAAAATGTAAATTAAATTTTTATAATTGTCATAATGGAAGAATACGTAATGACTAATAATAACGTAGTGATTTCAACTTTTTAAAGTTTATTTTTATAAAAATAAACTAATTATAATATTTATCTAAACTATTTATTAAAATATTTAAATATTTTATTAAATAGTTTTATAGAAATTAATATGGTGTCTAAACATATTTAAAGTTTGCAAAAGAAAACCATTTTTATATTTTTCTAAAATTTTCTATAATTATTTTAATTTTTAAAAATATTTACAGAAGGTAATTTCTTGATTTAAAATAAACAAGTTTATAAAAATGCTTTTTATGATTTTTAGTAAATTTTCTGTAATTTTTAAAAGCTTAAAAGGCTTTTAAAAAAAATAGTGTAGGTGCCCGGGGTCGAACCCGGGACCTCAAGAATTGCAAGCATACACTGAACCGGTGAACCAGGCATACAACCGAGTTTAGGAAGCAGTTTTTAATTTATAAAAACACCATTTTCAGTAATACCCAAATCCGATGAACCCTAAGTTTGATTTGATCCAAATTGAGGATCAATTCGCGTATGTTAATCAAAGGATATTTGGGGCTTTTGATCCCCACATAAAACCGAATGTGTGTGTGTAATTACCCATATTATGTCGATTTGGTGTTGAACCCAACAAGAACAGTCGCGACCACGGTTGGGTATGATTCGAGGTGCAAACTTCGTTGATAATCAAATTGATTCCACACGAAGCTTCTATTGGGAATGATGATTGAAAGCCCTTTATCAATTTCGGGTTTTGAAGCTCGAAAGAAGGTGAACCAGTTAGTTGCAGGTCCGACGGGTTCGAGGTGATCATTAGTGGTGTTTTTGTTGATTTTTGATGAAATTGAAAATGTTAACAGATTAAGAACATATAAATGGTCGTTCCACTTCGATTAATTTGGTCATTTTTAATGTTTGAGTGGGTTAACCGACAGTTGAACGGTCGGGAATAAAGTGGATTCGAGGTGGTGAGCTTTGGATCCGAATTATTCAATGATTAAAGGTGCATAGGGTTCGAATCTTGGTCGCGAGGGTGTCGGGACCTTTAATTTGAGTTAAAACCGCGTGAATTTGGGCGTTTGAACTCGCCGGAGCTCGCCGGCAAGGTGGCCGGAATTTTGGGTCGGAAAAACGAGGGGGAGGAGAGAGAAGGCAGTGGTGTTTTGCAGAATTACAAAAATGGTCCCTGTGGTTTATTTTTTGATATTTTAGACTCAAAACTGGTTTTAAAGTTTTAAAATTTGCATAATATCCCCCTGTACTTTATTATTGTGATTATTATTATTGTTTTTATTACTATTATTATTATTATTATTAATATTGTTATTAGTATTTTTATTACTATTATTACTATTATTATTATTATTATTATTAACGCATCGAGAAATACGAGATGTTACAGGGAAGAACCATCATCGCCTCACGGTTTATCATCGCCTCACGGTTTTGTTTTCACCTGAGCCGGGACGTACCACCATCGCCCAGGCAAAACGCGTCACAGTGGGAAAGGTCTCAAGCCCCTTGTAAAGAAGCATTCATTCTCCTTCCCAACCAATGTGGGATGTTACATATTGTGTTGAGAAAGTCTAAATAGACTGGATTCATTGACTATATCTTTCTAGTAGCTACATAAGTTAAGGTATACATGTTGGTGTTGGGATCAAAGCTCCAAGAGGTGACGGGATCATGGACATCCAGAGGAGTTACGCGCAGGGGCGGAACTACGTGCACGGGAATGGGGTCAAGTGACCCCATTGATTTTTGGGCGGGTAGTGTGCCGTATAATACCAAGAATTTGAGTGAACCCATAGTTTTTCAGGAAGTGAACCCATAAATATTATTAAGTTTCAAATATTAACACTAATTCGACATAGCTTGTTGGTCTTCTGCGCGCCTGACTTAACTGCGCATCCCTGGGGTCTCGAGTTCGACCCCTGCAAGGGTCTTTTTTTTAAAACACCTTTTTAATAAGTAAAATTACTTTTTCACCCTTGATTATAAATATTTAACCTAACTTGTAAACCTCCCTCATCGCTTATTGAAGCTACTGGCTGCTGCTATCTTCGATTCTTGGCCTGCTGCTGCGATTGTGCTTACTTTGGCCTGCTGTCGCGATCTCCTTACTGTGGCTGTGATCGACCATCGTTGATTTGCTGCTTACTTTGGCTGTGATTTCCACTTGCAAGGTTAACTTTTAACTTTCTTTGTTTATTTAGTTTTTGTTTAGATTGGAAGTTTTAAACCTATATGGCTTATGGCTAGATTTATACAATTACACTTCTTTCAATCTTTCATTGAGTTTAGTATCTAGATTTGTGTTTAGTTTTGTTATTTTGTTTGATTGAGTTTACTATCTAGATTTGTGTTTAGTATCTAGATCTAAACCGTACCCTAGAACTTTGATTGTGCTTTTCTTAGTGATCAATACTTTAATAGTAGTTCATATTGAAGCACACAGAGTTTCTTTTAGTACCGGTCAAGTTTATGCAGAATAAAGTCATGGGTTCATGGGTCAGTTGAGTCATGGAATCATGTGTTAGTTGAGTCATGGGTTCATGGGTAGTTTGAGTCAAGTTTGTTTTTGCTTAGTATCTGTTCTTTCGCTAGTTAGTGGGTCTATCAGTTTGTGTTTTTCTTAGTGAAACCAATTGAAGTTAGATGAAGTTAAGTTGTTGGTTAATTTGTTCGTTACTTTGTGCAATCGTACGGGTGATGAATATATAAACGACTCGTGTATTTGTTACATTGAAAATGAGCTTTTTGCAAAGGTGTCAGTTGAAGATGTAATGGAGCGGTTTCAAAAAATGAAGACACGTAAAGAACTAAAAAATGTAAGTTTTATTTGATTTCATTTGATATTATACTTTTGTTAACATGTTCAATGCAATTTAGTTACATTCTGAACCGAACCAACCCGACCCGACCCGACCCATCAACCCAAAAAATTTTATATTATTTTGTTACAAAATAAATCATCGAAAAATAGTGACCCCATTGGGAAAAAATCCTGGTTCCGCCACTGGTTACGCGTAAAACATTTTACTCATCTCCACTTTGTTTTTTAGATTCTACTTCCTTCTATTCACCAACAATTGATATTGATATATATTTCTGGGGCAATCATCTTGAAAATTTGATTAGAAAGAACATCCTTTCTAATTATAAAAATAACTGAGCTTTAGATCCTTAAGTTTATTGGCATCAAATGTTTTTGAACCATTTCTTTGTTAAACACAGAATCTCTTTGATTTTAGATCAAACTCCTGATCAATTATCTTTATCTGTAAATCTATTGGAAGAGTACTCACATCCACCTTTGGAGAATCACTTTCATAAGACTCCAAATCTGGTTTAGATTATTCTCCCTTCTAAGGAGCTAAATTTGGTTTATTTGGTGAAGAAGGAGAAGATGTGCTTCTAGGTACATATAATTTAAATTTAATTAAGCATTTTTTAATATTTTAAGACTGACGTACTCGTGGTTATTGATTTTGCAACTGTTTTAATGCGAACCTTTTCTTTTACAAAATTTACGATGATTTTTCGCAATCAATTACACTCATTTTTCTTGTAGTTACGATCAAGCAACTCCCTCCAAGAACAAGTAGGAGGATTAAGACTTTTGTTGTATTGGCCAGGGGCGGAACTACACTTAGGGGTATGGGTCAAGTGACCCCGTTGATTCTTGAGCTAGTTAGGGATAGTATAATACTGTAATTTCGAGTGAACCTATAGTTTTTCAGGAAGTGAACCCATAATATTATTAAGTTCTAAATATAAAATTCTATGACTTTGGTTCACTGGTTTTCCTTGTTTGAGCGCGTGTCAAGATTTGTTGTAGGTCATCAGTTCGAGTATTGCAGCTGTTTTTAACACTTGTTTAAATTTTAAAATTACCTTTATACCCTTCCTTTTAATACATTTTAACCCTAACCAAAACCCTTCTTCACCATTGATGCATCTCTCTGTTTAAATGAAATTCAGCCCCCTATCGCTGCACTCTCTACTCCTCCAGAATCCAGCCTCCATCGATCCACTAACCAGCGACCATCCCTCACATTGACTACGTCTAAAAGATGTGATTCTAATATATTTGCTTTAATTTGTTCAGACTTTGGTTGTTATTAGTGATTTTTGTAGAAATTATAATGATTATAGTTATTAATTTTGGTTATTAATTATAGTGGTATAAGTTGAAATTTGATCATATTTAGTGGCGTAATAATGATTTGAAAATTGGTTCAATCTATTCCGACCCGACACGACCCAACCCGATTGGACGACCCTAAAAATTGAATGTTGTTTTGTTAGAAATCTAATGACAAAAAAATAATAAACCCCTAGAAAATAATTTTTGGTTTCGCCATTGGTCTTTACGTATCTTTTTGTCAATCCATACGCATGAGAACTAAACATACCATACATACCATTTTATAAGATCATTTAACAAAGCCACGCATGATCATGTTTAGTTATAATTAATATATATTAATATATACTATAATAATTAAGTTAAATAACAATCTATTTACGATGGAGGATAAGTTTTGGTAGATGCAGAAATAATATAATTTATGAATATTTGGTCACATGGGAGACTACTATACTCTCACTTTAATTACTAGAATATAATCACTATATTCCAAATAGATGATCCGCAGTGACAGGCACTCAGATCGATCTCACAATTATTATTATAAACTTATATAACATATAAATTAAGGGTACTGGTCGATGCTTTCGTTTGGTCGATATATATCTCTATTACCTGCATTGCCACCGTCAATATTAATCTACTATGCTTGTCATAATGATAATTTCACATATTTAAAATATTCGAATGGTTCTCGATCGGTGTCTTTTTCCTTTAAAAATTTCTTGCTTTTATATGATGTTTACAACTAGAAATTAAGCATGTGCGATGTGACGCTTTTACAAACTTCGATCATTAACATGATAAAGTACATAAGGGATATCATGAAGTTGCGACGGTTCCGATAGAAAAAAGATGACATGACACGCACGTCACGAAAGAAAAACGTTTGAGATTGTGATTCAGTATGGGTAGAAATGAGTATTATTTCTAGAACATCTGATATAAACATGACGTAACATTGAAATGACAAAAACACATTAGAGAAAAGGAAATTTTAAAAATATGAAAAAGTAAATGAAATTAAAATTATAAAAAAATCAAGAAACATAAAACGGATCCATGATTTAAACCCAAGGTAGTTGGTACAAAAACAAAAGTGTGAACTTACTCCTACAACCACTCACTTTTGCACAAACTTCATCAAACAACATATTTAAATATACCAAAAGCCAGGGCTTCTTATTTTTTTTGAACGACTAACATAAATATTATTATTATTCCACCAATATGATTATGCCAAGCAAGACATTTGACACGCATATACATCGCCATGTTACATCACTAGAACAAAACATAAAGAAGAAGAAACTACCAAAGCCAATGTGTAGTCGAGCAAACCAAAACGTAACAACACAATCTAAACTCAATTAACATTAAATTTCTTCCAATCCTCCCACGATAATTGGAGCTGTTTGGACCGGCACTTTATCCACAAATATCCCAAAGCCTTTATTTCTTCAATTGCACTATGAATTGACGCCTCGGTGCCGTTGAACATCAAGTTGTTTCTAATGTTCCAAATACACCATATCCCCGTCAATACCAGCGCATGAAACATCTTTTGTTTTTTCTTTGAACCGGGGAAAAACTTATACATGTCTAACAAATCCCGAATCCCAAACGCGTATAGAGGTTGGAATTTACACCATTGCGATACAATATTCCAAACGAGAGTAGCGAACTCGCATGAAACGAAAAGGTGATCACTAGTCTCCGGATAATCTCCACATAACACGCATAAAGATGAACCAATTGTCACACCTCTTGTCATCAATCCGAGTCGAGTAGGAAGTCGATCTAGTTCCGCACGCCAAGCTAAAATTCCCACTTTTTTTGGCACCCAATTATTCCACACAAAGTTATATACAGGAGCAGTATGGCCTGAAGACCGAAGATAACTTTTAAGGTTGCACACCGATAAACATCCATTATCCTCAAGAGCCCACCTCCATGTATCTTGATGATCCGTAGTTAGGATAGGGTTGAGAGAAAAAATAAGTGACATAAGCTGAAGCAATTCGTTTTGCTCAACAGAAGAGTGAATGGCCCGTTTCCATCTCCATGCGAAAACACCCAAACCCGGCCCTGAATTTTGCAAAATTCTATCCGCCACCGCACACCCTTTATATTTTTCATTCTTGAAGAGAGTAGGGAACGCAAAAGCTAGAGGTTCCTGCCCTATCCAAGTGTCCAACCAGAAAAACATACCTGTTCCATTCCCTATTACCCCAATAATAGATTTGCTTAAGTCAACCCCAACTTGAAGGAACTCATCCTTCACACTATGTATCTGCTTCCAAGGACCCGGGTTTGATACTCTTGCGGGAATATCACACCAATTTCTAGAATTATGATGAATACTCTAGACCACCTTTCTCCATAACCCATCTTTTTCCACTTTAAACCGCCACCACCACTTTGCTAACATAGCCACATTATTTCTTTTAAAGAGCCGAACCCGAGTCCACCACTATCAATAGGTGCAATCACCTTATCCCAAGCAATCCATTTAATTTTTGTTTTATCCTCTACACCACCCCAAAAAAATTCTCTCCTAATTCTTTCCAAAGTCTTAATAACTTCAACCGGTGCTTTAAATAATGAGAAAAAATATGTTGGCAAAGCATTGAGAACCGATTTTATAAGTGTAACACGCCCTCTAAATGACAAATGTTTAGCTTTCCAAATGGATAGACGATCACAGAATATATCAATGATTGGCCTCCAGTTCTTTATTAAGTTCATATTCGCACCCACAGGAAAACCCAAATATTTGAAAGGAAACGAACCCACTTTACAATGTAAAATAGCAGCCATCTCATCAAGAGCATTCCCGTCGACCCCCACACCAAAAACACTACTTTTAGATAGATTTACCTTAAGACCGGAAGCCAGGTAAAAACATCTTAAAAGCCTGCACAAGTTACGGGCGTTAAATTGAGACCAGTCACATAGGAAAACCACATCATCAGCGTACATAAGATGAGATAATAAAGGGTCGTCCACTGTACACTTCAAACCATGTATAATACCAACCGAACAAGCCTTTTTCACCACTCCAGATAGTGCTTCCATTGCAATGAAAAAAGAAACGGGGACAGAGGGTCTCCCTGCCTAAGGCCCCACTGACACTCAAATTCTTGAGTAGGCGATCCATTAATAAGCACCGAGGATCTCGCCGTGGTAACCGTAGCCATAATCCACCGTCGCCACAAAGTAGGGAAATTCATTTGGACCATAATGGAATCCAAGAACTCCCAACTAAGAGAATCATAAGCCTTATGGATGTCGATTTTGAATAACATTCCTTGCCTTTTTGATTTCCTTAAACACGCAAGTATCTCGTTTAACATCAACGGTCCATCCATAATACTCCTACCCGCCAAAAAACCCGATTGCTCCACAGAGATAAGCTTACCAATGACACCTTTTAACCTATTAACCAACACCTTTGCAATGACTTTATTAATACACCCAATGAGGCTTATAGGTCTAAAATCAGATGGCATCTTTGGATCTTTTAACTTAGGAATAAGAGCAAGAAAGGACGCGGTACAGCTCCCATTCAATCCAGCCCCATGAAAAAAGGAATCAAATAGTTGCATAAATTCATCTTGTAAACCCGGCCAAAAATGTTTGATGAAAGTAAAATTAAAACCATCGGGCCCCGGTGCCCGATCCCCGGCACAATCCCATACAGCATTCTTGACTTCTATCAAAGTGAATGGAATCACCAACTTATTCGCATCATCTTGAGATAAAACAGTGAGATTCGGGCATAAAAGTTTAGGCCTATTACACATCGGTTCCTTGTACAAATTGGAGAAAAACTCAAAAAAATTTTCCTTGATTACAACCGGATTAGAAATCCACTCGCCATCCACCACCAAACCATTGATCTTATTATTCGATATATTAGAGTTAATTATTCCGTGATAAAAGGATGAATTCTCATCACCATCTATAGCCCACCTCACCCGAGACTTTTGTCGAAAATCTTTTTGCTTTAACCTTTCATGATTGAGGACAAAACTCCTGCACTCAGATCGAACATTCAATTCACTTTCCGTCAAATCCCTAGATTCCGCCAATCGTTCTATCTCCGTAATCTTGTTTTTCATCTCCATATATTGTCCCTGTCGAGCCACGTTATTCGACTTTATCCATTCCTTGATACGGTTTTTTAACCACCTAATCTTAGTGGCTAAACGCAACCCTTCGTTTCCTGAAAAACTAAATGAGTGGCACTTGTTGAGAACAAAATCGGAAAAACCCGGAACCTCTAGCCACGAATTATAAAATCTGAAAGGGATATGACCAAAATCAGTAACCGTGGTAGACAGCAATATAGGCGAGTGATCAGAGCAATTACGATCCAGAGCAGTTACAATCGCCGCAAGCCACAAGTTCAGAAACTCCATACACACAAGAAACCGATCAATTTTACTTAAGCTACTACCGTTATCTGACATATATGTAAACTGTCTACCCCCCATATTGTACTCTGACAAGCCAGCTTCCATAATAAAATCATTAAACCGAGATGCATTTGCTAATACAAACTCCGAATTCCGGCGTTCGGATTGTAAACGGACATCATTGAAATCCCCACCGAAAATCCATAACCCATTCCGTGAGGCTTTAGTTAACAATAATCTGTGCCAAAGGTTTTGCCTCTCCCGAGGGTCGTTTGGAGCGTAAGCATTTACAATATTAAGATTAATACCCGTGGCTTTCAGTGTACCAGAAATAACCAAGAAATTTCGATCTTTGATGCAATTTTCATACCGAAACACAAAAGGATCCCACAGGCAAGCTAAACACCCCGATCTACCCACCGCATCTACTGTTGCAACCTCGAATGTACTTCTTCCCCAAAAAGAATTAAATCTGAACGAATTTGAATTCTCCAATTTGGTCTCCTGAATTGAAATAAAATGAACCCCATAGCTTGACTTCAACCCCCTTATACAATCTGATTTTCTCAGATCCCTAACCCCCCTCAAATTAATTGATAAGAAATTCATGATGAACCGGTATCACCACCTTCTCCAATAATAATATTGCCAATCTCCTTATCAAAACCATTCAATTGAAAACCGACTAAATTACCCACCTGTGCAGTAGCCAAAACCTCATCTTTAAGAGCCGGCGTCATCTGATCCATGGGAGAGTTAGAACGACTCCCTGTAACGTCCCCGATTACCGAGGCTCCACCGCCTCCTGAATGACCACGTCATCAGGTTGATGTCCCCCTTCACCCGCACCAATATCCGAAGCACCATGTTCTTTCCCGGCTGGAGAATTGAGATCGATAAAGGAAGGAATAGGATTTGTTAAATCGAGAGCAGGCCGAGTTAAAGGCCCCTGGGTGGATCCAATAGAAGGTGGGCTGCGAAGATCTCTTCCCCTTTTATGAAATTTAGATTGAGAGTTTGGGCCAGGAATTTGCTTGAAGCCCAAGCCCAAGTCAATTTGATTAGATTGAACTTCACAATTCGGAGACAACCGTGCATGTAAAGTTGGAGTTTGAGTGTGGGACTCACCATCATTGAAAAACCCAGCATCATTATTAGTGTGGGAGCCACCATCATTGAAAAACCCAGCATCATTATTATTATTATGCACGTTGATCCTTTCTACCATATCTTCTATAGAGACCTCTTGGTTTTCCTCCGGCACAACTGATCGACCCTTGGTCTTCGGCGATAATCGGCCATTTTCCGGCTGAAACTCTTGCCGGATTTCTCCGTCCTCCAAATCGTCTTGAGCCATATCGTCCACACTGTTTTTGTTATACCGGTTGTTAACAACTGGATCTTCAATACTAAATTCCGGTATCCAATCAAAGACAGTCTCTGTAACCCAAACCGGATGACTTTGATTCTTCCAAACAATATTAACAACCTCATGAATCATTTGTTTTGAGTCAGTAGATATACAACACTGACCCCCCGAATTGTCCGAAGCTTCCTATGAGAAGTCGGAATGATCCCCCACCTTACCGAATAAGCTTCCAATCTGGTCATACAACGAAGTATCTCTTATTTGTAACGGACCACCAAATATCTTTATCCTAGTAAGCCTTTCAAACGGAATTGGTTCGCCATGCCAAAGTGATTCTGTATCAAAATACTCCGACCAAATCTCCGACTTCTTACTCAGGAACTCTTTTGCAGAAGACTGATCATGGAATGAAATAAGAACCTTAAGACCCCTCAAATATGATACGCCGACACCTTCAAAACCTTCTTTAGCCAAGATATACTTGGTTACTGTAATGGCATTAAGGTTTTTAGCAGTGGCAACAATAGATCTATTGACACAATGAATTGGATAACTTGCACCACAACTATCGACTGTAATGATCTTTGAATTCGATGCTTCCGGTTGGCCATTTTTCTGAACCGCGTCCTTGAACGAGTATCCCGCTTGAAAACCAGAAAACCCTTTGGATAAATTGTTTCCATTATTAACCGGAATGTCCGTATTAACTTTTGGTTTCCAGGCTCTCCCAAACACCAAACCAATAGGGTACAATATCTTATTGTGGCTTTTGTCATACTTTGCCAGAGACACTGTCAACTTAGCATGAGACACAGTTACAGAGTTTAAAACCAGCAGCATTTCATCCAAATTTGTCACCCCCACAAACCGTACAAAGCCAAAAAAATTCTTGCTAGCATCCTGTCTTTTAGTGATATAAGCATCAGAAATCCTTCCACACGGTTGAAAAGCTTTCCACAACACTTGTCTGGTTACACCATCAGGAATATTCTGCACAAAGAAAGTTACTTCCGTTTCTTTTCCTTCATTTCTCCGGCGGTTTCTCCGACGAACCTCCGTCCATGATTGCGTCCGCTCACCTCCCTCTCTCTCTCTCTCTCTCATCTCTTTATAATTATGCCAGGGCTTCTTATTGACCAACGACTTTTATGTTTAAGGTAAAGTATACTACATATACATGTGTGTAAAATATGTATGCATTTGTGAATATATATATATATATATATATATATATATATATATATATCTCACTACTCTAATAAAAGGGTAACTATGGTTGCCACATGTCACTTTTTTTGACTCATCTAATGCCACGTGTCAGCACTACATTCATTCTAATCAAATTTTTCCCGCTTCTCTCTCTTATTAAATAATCACATTAATTACTAATAATATTATCTATTCATTTTTATATTATAATTAGTTTTTTAATAAATTAAGAAAGATAAATTTGTATTAATGTTATTTCTATATAGATAGTTTTTTATACAAAGATTTTTTTCTAAAAAATAAAATTATTTTTACATAATATTTTAAAATTAGTTTTTAAAGTAATTTTTTAATAAAACAAAAATAATTAAAATAGGGATTTATAGTAAGGAAATTTAAAAAAAAAACTTTAATGTTGTTTTAAAACAAAATGTCTAAATTTATCTTTGAAAAATAAAAAAATTAAAAATTTCATATTATTGTTTTAATACTAATAACTATTACTTATATATAATTTCAATTATATTATGTTTTAGTATATCATTTTATGATTAATAATTTTTATTCAATTTAATATTTTATTTATTCAACGCGTGTATTACACGGGTTTATTAAAGCTAGTATATATATATATGGAGTTAATTTCACCCTCTACTATGCTCAGTTATATTTTTAGTCCCGAACTTTAGAAACTATGAGTTTGGACCAAAACATTACATCAACATAACAACAATGGTAATTGAGTTAAACAAACATTTATTTTCTTATTGTCTTTTAATGAGTAAAATACATTTAATAAAAACAATAAGAATATATGTCCCACCTCATCAAAGTAAAAAAAAATAAAATAAAACTTGGGGTATTCCCGCGCTTCGCCTTGAAGTGCACTTTGTTATGTGACATAAAATACTTTATAATACAAATACATTCAAATAGTTAAATTTCTTACTAAATTATGTACGCTATTGAAACAAACACACTTACAGCACAATTATATAACAATTTGGTTGTTACATGATAAAACAAAGTAAGTGATTGAGGCTTAGAATAGGTAACTTGATATGGCTGCAAACTAGAAAAAGTTGTCACGCCAAACAATGTATACTAGACTGTCTACTAACATCATCTTTGCATTGACGTATAGGTTTATCAATGCAAAGTTCATTGTTCTTTAACATTTCTTAGCTCAAACAGACTCTGAAATTGAACACAAAAAGAGCCACATTGAACCGACAAGGTGTCGTTAGCGATAACCGCTTACTTTGACGAAAGAAGTAATAAGATTAGTTGTCAAGAAGGAAACAAAACGAAACAGTGATTGTCAAAAAGAAAATAGCAGAAGACTTCACTAATCATTACAATTTGAAAATCATATAGAGTTAATGTTAATTGGTTAATTTACACGCGTTAGCAAAGAATCAGAAATACAATCTCATTATGGTTGAACATAACACTACCATGCCAAAGAAATGAAAATTTTCTAGGTCATTTTGTTATCGATGTTTGATGGGCCATCGGGCAAAAAACTAACACTTTAACCCATTATCAGTTGATAATAAATAACATCTGCCATCGGGCAAAAAACTAACACTTTAACCCATTATCAGTTGATAATAAATAACATCTCATATGAAGGAAGCTATACTCAACATCATAGAACTCTGAATTAACTCCTTATGGTTTTATAACGGTGAGGGTAAGCATGTTTAATTTCTAAACGATGAGGAATAGTCATGATCCGAGGCTCACGAAGTTATATAATTACCCCAGGTTTGACAATAGAAAAATTAGGACTCAAATTTTCAACCTAAGATTACAGATTCAAGGACTCATATGAGTCATGCCTTATTATCATTGATCCATCAACAGGATGACCAGCATACACCCACCCTAACCGAGGTCGAGATCCATACACATTAGAATACACGCCGATAAGGTACTTGAGTTTAATCTCAATACATATCAGACGAAGCAAGCCTCGTCATCACAAACCGCATATCATCAACATCTACGATAATCATCAACCCAACCACAACAACAACATAAAACAGTAAGGTTTACATAAAACACATATGCATAAGATAAACCAATAATTATCATCATCGACAACATCACCACCAACATGGACTGAACCAGTGGCGGATCTAGAAGAAAAGTTCAGGGGTAACGTAAAATTTTTTTTACCGTACATTTATATAAATAAAAGAAAAAAATACGATAATAAAGGGGTCCGAATGAAGATCATTCAACACAAATCCGAAGGAATTGAACTCGAATGAATTGAACTTGAAGAAGTTGTTGACTTGATATCAGAATCAGCAGGTTGCATATCATTATCATTAGTGACAGGGACAAATGTTGTTGGGTGATCGATGACAGGGTGAGGCGGTGAGGGTTATTGGTATAACTAGTTATTTTTTTAAAATTTGTTTAGTTTGGGTAATGGGTATTTGAGCTTGTAAACGTGTTAGGTTTTTAAGTTATTTAAATTTTGGGCTTATTATAATTTTGGTCATGTTATTTAGTATTTTGGGTTTGTTAGTTATTAACTTATTAATGTTTTTATAAAATATTATTTGGTATTTTGGGTTTGTTAGTTGTTTAGTTATTTAAATTTTAAGCTTATTATAATTTGTTTAAATTATAATATTATTTAGTAATTTCAATACAAATCCCTAATTGCCAATAAAATCTAAACATTAAATCAAATAACAATTAATCAATCTTCCACTCTAGAAATCTTGCAAATAACACTTAAACCTAGAAAGTAGAAAGAATACCTTCAAGGATTCAACTCTTTGATTTGGGGGGTGGGGGCTTGAGCAACACTGCAGCAGCAAACAACCAACAAACAGCAGCAGGGCAGGCAACATAAGCAGCAAGCAGCAGCAAATCGCAAACAAACAAGCATTAAGAAGCAGCAGCAAACAAGTAGGGATTTGGGGGGTGGAACTTGTTTCTTCATTTTCCAAATCCCTAGTTCAATTTCAAACAACAAACTAAGATTAAACAATTATATAACAAATTAACACAATTCAAATAACAAATAATCACTTATATTTTTGATAACACAATTCAAGTTAAACGCATCTATCATTTTCAAACGGGGCTTAAATCCTCCCAAAAAATCTATCATTCTTTGATTCTTATTTATCATATAGAATTAAACCATAAGGAGACAAAAGCTTGTGTTATAAAGCTCTAGACTCATCTAAAATCTTTTCTCAGATTGATTGAATCTTTTCATCTTGTCTTCATCCTCTAAGAAGGTCCACATATCAATCTTACTATCTTTGGTTTTAATCTTAATAGCTTCTACTTGCAGGATAATAAACAAATTCTAAAATAACTAATATAACTCAAATCAATCTGCGATTGATGTAGCAGCAGGCATAATAACACCACAAATTCTTAATAGCTTCAATTTTTCAACAACACCACAATAACTCCATAATCATAAAACCTGTTGATGTAGCAGCAGCAAGCACTCAAGCAGGCAAGCAGCAAGCTGCGATTGACGTAGCAGCAGCAAGCAGCCAGCAGGAACTGAGGAAAGAGGTGCACAGGCTGCAGCAGGCTGCGATTCAGCCTGCAGGAACCGAGTAGCAGCAGCGCTGCAGCAAGCTGCGATTCAGCGAGGGAGGGGGGTTTCGGTCTTTCAGACGTCCGATTTGGGAGCGATTGGGATTTAGGAGGGAGGGGGATTTGGAAGGGATTGATTGAGCGATTGGGAGAATGGGAGTTTGGGATTGGGTTCAACTGGTTGGGGATTTGAGTTTTAGGTTTGGGTTGGGTTTTGGGTTTTAAGTGAGATGGGTTTTTTAATTGGGTTGGGTTTTTAAGTGGGTGAATGGGTTAGTAGGTTGAATTTAATTGGGTTGGGTTTTTTTAAGTGGGTTAAATTAATAAATTGAATTGGGTTTTTTTAATATTTTTATAAAAGGTAATATTTTTATTAAATATTACATTAATTTTTATAAAATTTAAAATTTCCTATAAAGTTTTTAGTATAAATTTTTTTTAGGGGTAACGTAAAATTTTCTCAGGGGTAACGTAAAACCATAAAAAAAAATTCTGTATATATATATATATATTTTTTTACACTACGCGTTAAAAATTGAGGGGTAGCGGAGGCTACCCCTCCCATCCAAATAGATCCGCCCCTGGACTGAACACAAAATTAATCAGACGTTGCATTCATATATACTAGATTAGAGGTTTCATCTAAAGCAACCCAACATCAGAATTAGAAAAAAACTAATAGCTAAAGGAGTCTTAGATGATCCAAGCCTCACCATCACGAACCAAAACTTCATCATCATCGGGAAGTAAACAACAGAAAAGGAGCACCAAGCTAACAGTAGAAAGAACCCAAAACAACGAAACAATTTAGCGAACTGATTAAACATCATCGCAATTAGGGTTATTCAATAATCGGTCAGACGTAACAACATAACCATGACCGACAAAAAACAACTACCAAAAGTCAAGACATAGAGGCGCAATAAAAGAAGTAAATCAAAGGCAAAGAGGGGCCGACTGATAATCGTAGTGGCCGAAGTGTCAAGACGCCGACAACGACAAGTAGAACCTTTTTCTCTCTCTATATGTCCAACTTCACTTTCTCTATCTACATAGGTGCGAAACAGAGGGGCATAAAAAGTGATTGACACAGAAAGCAACGGGCGAGCAAAAAGTAAGCACCATCTAATTGGGAAAACATGCACAATAATACACACCACTGTGACACCCTACGTAAATTCCACATCAGCCTTGTATAGGAGATATATTGGATCATAAGTAATGTCTTACCTCTAATATCACCAATATGTTTTGGTGTACTGGTTGTGGATGAGAGGATAACTCTACAGTTAAATGTGTTTTGATGGCAACAATCTAGAGATAGGTGACCTCCTAGATAAGTTTTCACTAGTGTAACCAAAAAGAAATCATTGGCTCCTCGTGGGCAAAACAGATAATATTGATGGTGTGAAGAGACCGGATGTTACATAATGGTATCAGAGCCAATTCTGGGTCGTTTGGGATGGCGGGGCAAACCTCACCGATGATGGGGGGGGTGTAAGGCCCACCTTTCTCAGGGAAGCCTCACAGTTGGTCATTCACAGCAAAACATCGATTTAAAACAGTCATTTACTCGTATGTGTATAACTATATATTGCAGCGGATAATAATGTAAATTTCAGTCCATTACAAATGAAATATAAACATTGTCTTTAATTTTTAAAATCTATTTAGAGTCCTCTTAATCTCTTCTTCATCAGGGATGCCAGTCTTTTAGTGCCAAGAAGCTTCAGTCCCATGCCTCTATTCCGTAGCTCTGACTCTTACCTGTCAACTGATATGCATACAAAAGTCAGCTTCGCTGAGTGAATTCTAGGTTTACTTTGCTAAATAACTTTCGCAAGAGGTATTAGCTTTATCAGTTGAAAATAGTTCTCGTCTATCAAGCATTAATACATACAGGCTATCACTTTATCGATACTTTATCATTGCTTTTCATTTCTCGTTATTTATTACTCTTCTTTATCCGTCAATTCCCTGTCACTATCGGTGCCTAGGCTCGCCTAGGACTTTACCGACATGCCAATTAAGGGCTTACAGTCGTACTCGATCGGGCCATTATTGTCATGCCAATTCAGGGCTTACAGACCTGCCTATTTGAGCATTACTTTATCCGGGTGAGGGCACAACAAATGCAACCCTCCTTTAGCCATTGCTTGCAAGTCTTTACTTTATCCCTTGCCTGCAGGACTTTACTTGCAAGACTTTACTCTATCCAGGTACATGTTATGGGCCACATAACCTTTCTTTACATTTCACTTTCTTATTTAAGTTATATATATATATAATATAACACAACACATCTCGAAGGCAATCCATCACTACAAGGTTATATCTCGATAAGGAAAACACGTTATCAATTTGTTAGAAAATCCCGTTTCCCATATAAGATCATAAGTAAAACTTTACTCTAAATGAACTGATTACAAAAAGTATATATCTTAGTATGCATACCGCCCCAAAACATTTAAAGCATGTATAAAATAGGGGATCTAGAACTCACCTGAACTCGTCCAAGTAGCTTAAATTCTAAGTCACTTAGGCTATAGCCTGATTGCTCTAGCTGCACGAAAGTTAACATGCAAAAACATCATTTTCTTCATAGTTTCGCCCATAGTTTCGCTGTAGCGAAACTGCAGTTTCGCTGGGCAGCACTTCTGCTAGTTTCGCTAGACAGATTCGCCGCCTTGAGCGCCCAACTTTCGTTGGAGTTTCCTACTTTCGAAATAACTAAGGTCAGTCTAAGTACTTAGCGAACTTATCAGCGAAACTGTAGTTTCGCTGCAGTGAAACTGTAGTTTCGTTGGAAACCCCTCAGATTCGCTGTATAACTAAGCAGTTTCGCTGGATGAAATACTCAGTTTCGCTGGATCGGGGTCCAGTTTCGCTGGATGAATATAAACTCAGATCCAGCCCATTTTTAACCCAAAATCTTAACTTTTTACGTCCAAATCCTTGGTTTACCTTCCATGAAACCAAATCTAAGCTTTTTACACGTTTTCATACGTAAAAATTCGACCTTTATGTGTTTCTTCAAACTTTTCAAAACCCCAAAACCCTAGAATCCGGGTTTGATATACAGAGGGCCTTAGAGGTCGATTCTTACCTTGTTTTGTTGCTCTTTCCTTGTGTTTTGATGCTCCAATCCACCAGAACTTCAATCCTTCAAACCTTCAAGCTCCAAATCTTGAATTTCTTCACTTTCTCTCTCTACTTTCTCTCTCTACGAATTTGGTGGCTAGGGTTTGAAATGGTAAAGATAGAGCTGTTCATGCATGTTTAAGGGCTGATTAGGGCCCTTAAACCCATTAAGCCTAGCCCATTAAGACTAATTTTATCCATAGCCCACTAATTTACCCCTTTATTTCTTAAATTAACCCTTAAGAGCCCATTATTATTAAATGGCTCGTTTCGGGAAATTCCGGGGCGTTACAGGGTGATTGTTACACCCTACATAAATCCCACATCGACCGTGGATATGAGAGATGATGGGTTCATAAGTAATGTTTGGGCTCTAGTATGAATAACGTGTTTTGGCGTATTGATTGTGGATGAGAGGAGAATTCTACATTTAAGTGTGCTTAGGTGGCAACAATCAAGAGATGGGTGACCTCCTTAGGGGGTTTTCACCAGGGGAACTAAAAGTAAATCCGTGAGCTCCTAATGGGCAAAACAGACAATATTGGTAGTGTGAGGGGCCGAATGTTATAGAATGGTATCGGAGCCATTCGTATGTCGCTCGAGATGGTGGGGCAGACCTCACTGAGAATGGTAAGTCCTGGGCTTATCGAGGATGATGAGTACAAAAGGGGGTGATTGTAACACCCTACATAAATCCCGTGTCGGTCGTCGAGAGGAGAGATGTTGTGTTCATAAGTAATGTTTGGCCTATAATATCAGTAACACATTTTAGGCGTATTGGCTGTGGATGAGAGGAGAACTTCATAGTTAAGCATGCTCAGTTAACAACAATCCATTTATGGGTAAATTTCTTGGGAAGATTTCACTTGGGCAACCAAAAGCAAATCCGTGAGCTCCTTGTGGGCAAAGCAGACAATATTGATGGTATGAGGGGTCGGATGTTACAAATGGTATTAAAGCCACTCCTATGTCGTTAAGATGTTAGGGTAAACCTCACCGAGGATAGTGAGTAGTTGGGCTCATCGCGAACGATGAGTCCAGGGGGTGATTGTGACACCCTACGTAAATCACACATCGAGCAAGGACAGGAGAGATGCTGAGTTCATAAGTAATGTTTGGCCATTAATATCAGCAATGCGTTTTGGGCGTATTGGTTGTGTATGACAAGAGAATTTCACAGTTAAGCGCGCTCAGGTGACAGTAATCCAGGGATGGGTGACCTCTGTAACCTTTCGTGTTTTTTGTTAAATAAATGTTAGCATCGTTATATTCTTGTAAGGGCCTTGTGGTCATTTATGAAACGTTGAGGACTTACTTATGCTGGTTTATTAGTAACTTAGAAGTTAATAACTTAATTTATTAAATAATAATAATAGTAATAATATTAGTAATAATAATAATAATAAATTATGATGCTAATAATAATAATAATAACTAAAATAGTAGCAATAATAACACTAAAAGTATTAGTAATAATAATAATAAAATTGTTATTAATAATAATAATTTGTAAAAAAATTAACTTAAAAATGTTTAAAACTAGGAGTTAAGAAGTCAAGCGGGCCTTAATGTCAATCTAGAAACTTTAAATGGGAAGTTCGTACATAAAATAATAAGAATGAAACCATAGGGACTAAATGTGTAAATTCGAAATAAAACCCAAACCAATTTCCCCCTACACCCGTAAGTCCGGCCAAGTCGCCGGCCAAGTCGCCGGCCAAGGTCCGGCGAGCTCCGGCGAGGCTTAAAACCACCAAATCGTTTCAAATCGAAACCCCCAACACCATTTCCAATCGCCGTGAACGCAAGTCGAACTTGATTATACCATTTAATTGCGTTTACAAGTCGGTTACGAACCCAACAATCGAGTAACCGATCGCCCTTAAACTCCATAGCCGTTCGGGCATTAAACCTCAACAATAATCCAATTAAATGAACCTAAGCAATCATCTAACTACACCTAATCGTTCATAAATCTCAATTGCACCTGAAAAACACAAAAAATACGCATTCGATTCTCTCTGAAACCATGACCTGCAACATAGTCGATTTCCACCCTCTGAGTTCCACTACACACAATTGATAGAGGGCTTTTGATCATAGAAGTCATTGGAAACTTCCTGTGTAACGAATTCGATTGTGATCATCAGTTTCTTCTCGAATCGAAGCCATCCCCGTCGCGACCTTTCTCAGTTTCATACTCGTGATTTCACAATCATTTTAGGTGAATCTAAACACCCTCACACTCGTTTTTACATGGGATCAAAAGCCCCATGATTATAATCGTTAACATATTCGAATTGGTGTTGATTTGAATCAAGATCAAACTAGGGTTCTTGCGTTTTGGGGGAAACCTCCTAATTTAGGTTTAAAACAATTTAAAACCAAAGTAAACCAAGGCCGCAGCCCTGGTTCACTGGTTAGTCACTTGCACCCCCCGCCGTGAGGTCCCGGGTTCGAACCCGGGCACCCTCATCATTTTTTTAAAGCTTTCTGGGCTTTAAAAACAATTAAATAAAATTTCTAAAAATTATAAAAATCAATTTTATAAACTTTGTTTATTTTAAAAGTTATCTAATTATTTTCTGTAAATTTATTTCTTTAAACACCTTACAATTTTTATATAAAATATTATTAACAAATGCTATAATTAGTTTCTTTTTATAAAAATAAACTTTAAATAGTTGAAATCACTAAATTATTATTAGTCATTACGTTATCTTTAATTATAGATTAATTATGTTAATTATAAAATTTTATTTACATTTTATAATTTAATCATTATAAGAATTTAATTTCTTATAATTTCACAAATTACTATAAAAGGATTAATTAAGTTTTATTTCATTGTATCTTTATACTATAATAAAAGAGTAACTTGAAGTGCCACATGACAGCACCACAACCATTCTCATCAAAGTTTTCCCGCCTGTCTCTCATCTTAAATAATTATCTTAATTACTAATAGTGTTATTTAATATTCTTTTATATTAATAAATTAAAAAAGAGATCTACTTATTAATGTTATTTCATGGGTTCTATTAATAAATTTTAATATATATTTAAGTAAATTAAAATATTAAATAATATTAGTAGTAAATAATATTATTAGTAATTACGGTAATTATAATTACATTAATAAGTAGATATCTTTTTTAATTTATTAATAAATTTTTAAAAATGATATTTTTATATGGTTTGTTTTAGAACAAACTGTTTGTTTTATTTTATTTGAAAAAAATTAAAAACTAAATTTTAAAAAGTTGATATCACTGTTTTATTAGTAATAATTATTTCTCATATGTAATTTCAGTCATATCATATCTTAGAATATCATTTTATAATTAATAAATTTTATTATTTTAATATTTTATTTATTCAACCCGTGTAATACACGGGTTTACTAAAGCTAGTTAAAGTATATATGATTTTGATAACTAAACTTATTTATAAAAAAACCCCAATTCTTATTGAAACCCTAGTTCACGTTAAAACGTTAATCATATTATTAAACTTAAGCTTGTAATATATACGTTAGGTACCTTGTAAAGGGATTCATTGGAACGTTGTTTAAATCTTATTATCATCTTATATACGTATATCAAGTGAGTTTCCTTGCCCCATTTTATATTATTTCACACCGTTTTAGGGTGAAACATGTTACATTATTTAACTTACACTTGTAAACATTTTATTCTTGTAATGCACTTGCAATTCATACTTATATTTTGTCATGGTTATTTGTGTTATTGTAAGTCTTATATGAGATACATATTTTGTTTACAATCATTAACTATTGCTAGCCTGGCTACATCTTAGATCTTTGGGCCTGACAAGCCTATTTGGTGCTAAAGCCGATGTATTGTCGGCTCCTGATGACGTATGAATTATTCATCATGGGAACCAAATACACTTAGCCAATCATATAAACTTTTAATTAAGTCGAGGTTTGATTGTAGCTATATGTGTTCTATAAACTTGCTAACTCATAACCTATGACATAAATTTCTACTTGTAACCTTAATATATTATGTATATAAAACCCTTGGAAACTCACCAACTTTATAGTTGATCATTTATTTTTAACATGTTTCAGGGAACACGCATGTTTGAAGTCAACTTTTGAAGTTTGCAATAAACTAGGATTTGGACCTAGTTAAAAGAATAAAGTGCTTATGTTATGTTTTGTTTTGTTTGAAACTATTTTATGATTTAGACTTATGATTGTATCTTCATTTGAAACATATAATAATATTATTTTCATTTAAAGCTAGCATTATGTGGTTGCGAACAATCTTAACCCTCACATCTTGACGATTCCGCCGTCATGGTTGGGGTGTGACAGATTGGTATCAGAGCCCATAACTATAGGGATTTAGGTTACTAGAAATGGTGACCTAGACTATAGTTTATGCATGAGTCTTATAGAATAATATTTATATTCTTGTAATATATATATTGTTTGCATGCTACATAATGCTATGCCTTCTTATGTGCAACTTGATGCTTTAGCATATGATTGCCTTGTAAATGCTTAAATTTTTTTTACTTGTCTTCCCTAAACTTATCTCTGACTCTTTGATTCTTCCTGACAAATGAAACTTTCCTAAACTTATTCTCGACGACATGTGGAATCTACACTTATTATTGTTGGTTTAATTCCTTAGACTCTATGTCTAATCTATAAAAATCTCATCAAGGTTTTGATTTCATGAACCTAAGAAATTTATGTGACACATAGACACCTGTATTCTGGATGAGTGATAAACTATGGTCAACATACACAAATTTCCAAGAATTTACCTTGACGTGTCAACGTTTCCAAATGGTAATGCGTTACCAAATGGAACCCTTCCATGTGCCTTACAACTCTTGACTTACTCTTGTTTAAATTACTGTCCTTTGTTATTCACATTCCCATGTCTAACTCATTTTGTATATCCAGCATGTCTCGTCACCATGGAAAGCGTGAAAGTTCCGATCATAATCTAGCCACCATGATTGCTCGACAAATGGTTGCCGTTATCCCAACAATGGTTGTTGAACTCAATAGCACCTTGATGGCCAATTCAAGCAACAATGGAAATGGTCAAGGGGAAAACAGCGCGACCAAGGGCGCGATAACCAAACCTATACCTTCAAGCACTTTAGCTCTTGCAAGCCCACTAGCTATAGGGGCAAGGAAGGAGCCACTGGTCTTCTGAGTGGTTCGAGAGCATGGAGAACATCTTTGTCAATTATGAGTATCCCGAGGCACTTAAAGTTCGTTATGCCACTCGTATGTTCCAACAAAGGGTGCTTACCTAGTGGAATAGCTAGAAGAGAAATCGAGGAGTTGATGTTGTGTTGGCACTCACTTGGGATGAGTTTAAGAACATTGCCATCGCAAAGTTCTGCCCGAGGAGTGAGCTACAAAAACTGGAGGAGGAATTTTGGAACCTGAAACAAGATGGTGGCGACCATTTGGCTTACTCAACTAGGCATCATGAGTTGAGTATACTGTTTCCCCATATGGTCGACATTGCCCCTCGTAATATCAAGAAGTTCATCAAGGGTGTACCACCCCAAATTCAAGATGCTGTGGTGGGTAGCCGACCCACAACCTTGGAAGAAGCCATCACCATCACCGCTCAACTCACCGAGAATCATATACAAGCGGGCACCATGTCTGTGAAGGGTGCAAAGAAGGTGGAAAAGATGGCTACTGAAGCTGTTAAGGAGACCAAAGCTGAACCGTCTTACAACAACAACAACAACAAAAAGCGCAAGTTCAAACAGGCGCAACTATGCTGTGGCTGCACCCAAACCACCTCAGAGACAACTTGTACATGCGGCTGCACCTGTGGCTCAAGTGCCTATGGCTAGGGCCTATGCTGGTCCTCAGCCTATGTGTAACATCTGTAGGTATCATCATCCAGGGAACGCCCCATGCAGCATCTATACCTTATGCGGTAAATACGGTCACTTGGTGGCGACTTATCACCGTGCACCTAATAACGCCACGATGGTCATGAACCGTGTTTGCTACAACTGTGGGGAACCTGGTCATTTTCACCCACAATGCCCTCGTCTTGTGGGTAATGTTCCATAAGCCCGAGGACGTGCTTTCAACATCAATGCAAATCAAACACAAGCAAACAATGATGTGGTGAATGGTATGTTAACTTACCCTTAACTTTTATGACCTAAGTTTTTTCATGCGTTAACTGTATCGTTAAATACCTTTAAAATTGAACAGGTATGTTCCTTATTAATAATACTTATGCCTACGTTCTGTTTGAACCCATTCTTGCTAAGCCACTACGAAACTAGAAAGACCTCTCACCGTTGAAGTCGCCGATGGAGAACCGATCACCGTTGATGTCATTATTCGTGATTGTATCTTAAGTCTTGACACGCACGATTTCCTTATCAATCTTATCCCTGTGAACCTTGGAAGCTTTGACATCATCATTGGTATGGATTGGTTAGCCAAACACCAAGCTGAGATCATTTGTTTCGAGAAGTGCATTCATATACCACTACCTTCTGGGGATACATTGAAGGTGTTCGGTGAAAAAATCCTCCAAAGGGATCAAACTCATGTCGTGCACCCAAGCCCGAAAGTGCCTAAGTAAGAACTATTTGGCTTTCTTGGCTTACGTGGTCAACACAAAATTCAAAGGGAAAGATCTTAAGGATGTCCCGATTATACGAGACTTTCCTGAAGTATTTCCCAATGACCTTAGTGGTTTACCTCCCGTGCGTGAAGTCAAATTTAAAATCGATTTGATTCCGGGAGCGAACCCCGTGGCTAAGTCACCATATCGACTTGCACCATCGGAAATGCAAGAACTCTCTAGTCAACTTCAAGAATTATCCGAGAAGGGCTTTATTTGTCCTAGCTCTTCACCTTGGGGTGCACCTGTTTTATTCGTAAAGAAGAAAGATGGGTCGTTTCGTTTGTGCATTGACTATCGTGAGCTTAACAACTTACCATTAAGAACCGCTACCCTCTTCCTCGCATCGATGATCTTTTTGATCAACTTCAAGGAGCTGCCATCTTTTCAAAGATCGACTTACGTTCTGGTTAGCATCAATTGTGAGTCCATGATGATGATATCCCAAAGACTGCGTTCCGTACTTGATATGGGCACTATGAGTTCAAGGTTATGCCTTTCGGTTTAATAAATGCTCCTGCTGTCTTCATGGATCTCATGAATCGGGTATACGCAAGCCGTATCTGGATAAGTTTGTGATCGTCTTCATTGATGACATACTCATCTATTCCAAGTCCAATACCGATCATGAACTTCACTTGCGACAAGTTCTTGAGCTTTTGAAGAAAGAACAACTGTACGCGAAGTTCTTAAAATGTGAATTTTGGCTTGAGGAAGTTCAGTTTCTAGGACACATGGTGAATAGACAAGGAATTCACGTTGACCCTGCAAAGGTGGAAGCTGTGAAGAATTGGTGTGTTCCCACAACTCCAACCGAAATTCGTTCTTTCCTTAGTCTTGCTGGTTATTACCGGCGATTCATTGCCAACTTTTTGAGGATCGTGAAGCCACTCACTTCTTTGACACAAAAGAATAAACCATTCGAGTGGGGGTCCGAGCAAGAAGAAGCTTTTGAAGCGTTAAAGCACAAGTTGTGCAATGTGCCTATCTTGACCCTACCCGATGGAAATGACGATTTCACTGTGTATTGTGATGCATCCAAACAAGGCCTTGGTTGTGTTCTTATGCAACGAGGAAAGGTCATAGCATATGCATCATGACAATTGAAGGTCCATGAGGTGAATTACACGACACACGATCTTGAACTTGGTGCTGTGGTTTTTGCCTTAAAGATTTGGAGGCATTACCTTTATGGTACGCAATGCATTAGTCTACACCGATCACTAATGGTAAAAGCCTTCAACAAGTTTTTAATCAAAAAGATCTCAATCTGAGACAACGTCGTTGGGTTGAGTTGATTAGTGATTATGACTGTGACATTCATTACCACCCTGGGAATGCAAATGTCGTAGCCGATGCACTAAGTCGTAAGGTCCATAACAAGATAATCTCGTTTCAAAAAATTCACGATCGAAGACAATGGTTTGATACTTTGAGAGAATTCGATACCGAGATTCGACTGGATGTCAACGAGACTACCGTACTGCTACAAAACTTGAGAATAGATAGTGACATCGAGTCTCTAGAGGCGCAACAAGCGGTTCAACAAGAAGGAAGAATGAAGGATGAACTGGAGCATAACCTTCTAACTTAATTGGAGACGAAACCCAATGGGTTGATGTATTTCGCGAATCGGATTTGGGTTCCAAATCGAGATAATCTTCGTACCGTTATCATGAACGAAGCTCATCAAACTTGTTATTCTATTCATCCTGGCTCCGATAAGATGTACATGGACCTGCGTGGTCAATATTGGTGCCCTGGAATGAAGAAAGACATAGCGACTTACGTAGCTAAGTGCCTCACGTGTACGAAGGTTAAAGCCGAACATCAACGTCCAAGTGGATTACTTGAACAACCCGAGATTCCTATGTGGAAATGTGAACATATATCCACGGGCTTCATAACTAAGCTACCCCGAACCTCCCGTGGACATGATAGCATATGGGTGATCGTCGACCGATTGACCAAGTGTAAGGTCCCGTTTCCGGGCACCTCACAGTTGGTAATTCATCGCACATAAAACATACAATTATTTAATACATTGCAGCGGAAATTAATTAAAACCATTTCTTATATAATAATGGCAACTTTTGCAAAGTAATACAATACGTTTAACAATTTCAAAATACTATAAATGCATTACATCACAAAAATGTCATTATTATACTAATGGATGTCATCCTAAAAATGCCAAGTAGCTGCCCCGTGCCATCCTCAGCAACTATTACCTGCCAACTGGAAAACACATAAAAGTCAGCATTGCTGAGTGAGTTCTAGTTTTGTAAATAAAATACTTTACTTTAAGTATAACCTCTCTTTATTTTCATATGTGGTCATGCATCATACGTATAGATAGTGAATATTACTTTTACTTTTATTAACATTTATCATTATCATCATATACGTAGCATGTTTTCATTTCATGCTTTTCGTTATTATTCTCTTATCTTTATTCTCATTCTTTCGTAACGTATAGCATGTTTTCATTTCATGCTTTTCGTTATTATTCTCTTATCTTTATTCTCATTCTTTCGTAACGTACTCATTATTATTTTTTTACATTCATACTTGTTTTCTTACTTTCTTTCTTTCATAGTACGTTACGTCATTCTTTTACATTCATATGGATTGATGAACAATACCCCGAACATTATGCACGAAGCTGATGCTGAACCTGCGGTAATTAAACCATGAACATTGTGCACGAAGCTGATCCAGTCACCTAGGGCAAGTCATCTCTCCCGTTCATACAAACCATTTGGTCCTACCCCGAACATTGTGCACGAAGCTGATGCTGGACCTGTGGTAATTAAACCACGAACATTGTGCACGAAGCTGATCCAGTCACCTAGGGCATACCAAAGGGCCTTGTCAATCTCAAAGATTGACCCTGTGTGCATCCTTTAGGGTAGCTAACCCGCATCACAGTTGAGCTAACAACAACAGGGTCGTGCACCTCCTTTCATTTGTTTACAAGCCATTTGTTCGTTCATTATGTTTTACTTTTCATCGTTGTTATCTTTCCTTTCATTACGTTATTCTTTACGTCGTTTGTTTTTCATACTATGTAAAGTAATAACATAATACATAACGTATTTTACAATATAATATAAATACGTTCAATCATTATTAAAAGATAACACATCGTACTGTACATCATTCATACATTTTATAACCCTAAGACATTTCATAATTATGCTTATAATGGGTAATCATTGCCCATAAGTCAACTTAGTCAAAACCCTAGACTTTCTGTTTTTCCCAGAATTTCAGAAAATTATTCTAAGGGACTAGACGCATGGGCACTATTTGGGCGTTTCTGCCCTGTTCAGACGTTTTGCCACTATGCAGACACCTGGACTTAACTTAGTCTCTTTTTCACTTAGACGCATGGGCCTGTTTAGGCGCATGGGCCCTATTCAGACGTTTGGGTCTACACTTGGCAATTTTCTACTTAGACGCATGGGCCTGTTTAAACGCATGGGCACTATTCAGGCGTCTGGGTTTTTGGGCGTTTGGGCATACTTAGGCAATTTGACCGTTAGACGCATGGGCCACTGTTTAGGCGCATGAGCAACTAACTTTCCCATAAACAACATAAATCAGTCCCATTTCATCTGAAATCATAATCTAAGCCTAGTACTAGCATCCTAAGCATCATAACATGAACATACACACATATGTATCCCTAAAATTACACCCACCCACATACACATTCACACATACATACATACGGGTAAAACCTATTTTTATAAAAACTTATACACATGCATTTTCCAGCCCCAAAGTAGGTAAAAACATGTTAAAAAGGGGGATTGTAGAACTCACCTTAGTTTGTTTTCGGGTTTGAACCCTTCTTTGAGCTTCCCATACGTTTCTAGCACCTAAAACTTTGAACTTTCCTTCTTCTTCTACAACCTCTGAGAATTCTCTGTTGTTTCTCTCTCTAAAAATCCGATTGTTTGATATGAATAAGCAACATGGTCGGCCATGTTACTTTATTTACCAACTTTCAAACCTTTTGTTCTTTTGGACACTTTTAGTCCTTCAACTTGGGTTTCATAGCTTTTCTTTCTTTTCCTTTACTTATATTCTTTTCTTTATATCTTAAAAAATAACCGGGTGTTACAAGTCCACCTCCCTATATAGGTTTCATCCCCGAAACCTGTTATTCCTCAAACAGATGAGGGTAATGCTGCCTCATCTCTCCTTCAATCTCCCATGTAGACTCGGATCCCTTCCTGTGCCTCCACTGTACTCACACAAGGGGAACCACTTTATTCCTTAACCTCTTCTCCTTACGATCAATGATCGCCACTGGTTGCTCCACGTAATTGAGCCGTTTATCTACTTCAATGTCTTCTAGTGGTACAATCATATCCTCGTCTGCTAAACACTTCCGCAGGTGAGATACATGGAATGTCGGGTGAATTCCACTTAACTCATCGGGTAGTTCTAACCTATAGGCCACCTCTCCTACTTGAGCAATAATTCGGAAGGGCCCTATATACCTTGGGCTCAACTTGCCCCGCTTTCTAAACTGAACGATACCTTCCAAGGTGAGACTTTTAACATAACCCTATCACCCACCTGGAACTCAGTCGGTCTACGCCTCTTATCGGCATACGACTTCTGTCTATCCTTAGTTGCCTTCATGAAGGCTTTAATCTTTTCGAGCTTTTCAGTCGTAGCTTTAATCAATTCAATACTCCCTAACTCTTTCTGACGAATATCACCCCACCAAACGGTGTCCTACATCTCCTACCATATAGCATCTCGTAGGGTGGCATGCCAATGCTGGCATGATAACTGTTGTTGTACGAGAATTCTGCTAACGACAGATGGTCATCCTAACTTCCTCCGAAATCGATCACGCACGCTCGAAGCATTTCCTCAAGTGTCTGGATCATCCTCTCAGACTGACCGTCAGTATGATGATGATAAGCCATGCTGATATGTAGTCTCGTCCCCATCGCATCGTGGAATTTCTTCCAAAACTTGGATGTAAACCGAGTGTCACGATCAGACGCAATAGACACTGGCACACCATGACGAGCTACAATCTCCTTGATAAATAGATTCGCGAGCCTCTTAGAGGAATACATCTCTCGGATCGGTAGGAAGTGAGCACTCTTCGTCAAACGATCAATTATCACCCATATAGCATCATACCCTTTCGGGGTACGTGGTAGCTTCGTAATGAAGTCCATGGTGATATGCTCCCACTTCCCCTCGGGTATATCCAATGGTTGGATTTTCCCGTACGGCTTCTGGTGTTCCGCCTTCACCTGTAAACAGGTAAGGCATTTACCCACATACTCCGCTACGTCGCGCTTCATACCCGGCCACAAGTAGTCTTTCATCATATCGTGATACATCTTGGTAGCACCGGGATGAATGGAGTATCGAGTCTTATGAGCCTCGTCCATGATCTTTCCACGTAGATCCCCATAACGAGAAATCCACATTCGCCCATATCAGGTTCTAACACCGAGAGTGTTTTCACCCAACTCCGCGACCAGGCCTCTCATTCTTTTAGAGTTAAGACGATCTTCTTTCAGATCCTCCTCTTGAAACTCCTTGACCTACGTCATCACGTCAGAGGTCATAATCAGCTGATAAGCCTTCACCCGAATCGGCTCGGGTCTCTCCTTTCGGCTAAGGGCATCTGCCACCACGTTGGCCTTGCCCGGATGGTAATGGATCCCGCAATCGTAATCCTTTATGAGCTTCAACCATCGCCTCTGCCTCATATTCAAATCTTTCTGCTTGAAGAAGTACTTCATGCTCTTGTGGTCGGTGAAGATTGTGCACTTCGTCCCGTATAAGTAGTGCCACCAAATCTTCAACGTGAAAACCACAACATCTAGTTCTAGATCGTGAGTGGGATAGTTGACTTCATGGGTTTTCAGCTGTCGGGATGCATAGGCTATCACCCTTCACGTTGCATTAACACGCAACCTAGCCCAGAATAAAAGGCATCCGAATATACCACTAAGTCTTTACTACCTTCGGGTAATGTCAAGACATGAGCTTGTGTTAGTCTCGCCTTTAACTCCTCGAAAGCATCCTCCTGTTCTCGACCCCACACGAACTTCACATCCTTGCGAGTCAACTTTGTCAAAGGTCTGGATATCTTGGAAAAGTCTTGAATAAATCTTCGGTAGTAGCCCGCCAACCCCAAGAAGCTACGGATCTCGGATGGCGTCTTTGGAGACTTCCACCTTTGCCGGGTCCACCATAATTCCTTCGGAATTTACCACATGACCCAGAAATTGTACCTCGCACAACCAAAAAGTACACTCGGAGAACTTAGCATACAACTTCTCTTTTCTCAACGTCTCCAACACTTCCCGAATGTGACCGGCATGCTCTTTTTCACTCCTTGAATAAATCTGGATATCGTCGATGAATACAATCACTGATTTGTCCAACATCGGCTGACACACCTGATTCATCAAGCCCATAAAAGAAGCTGGCGCGTTGGTTAAACCAAAAGACATCACAAGGAACTCGTAGTGTCCATAACACTTATGAAAAGCTGTTTTAGGAATGTCTTGCTCCTTTACCTTTAATTGATGGTAGCCGGATCGAAGAACTATCCTTGAGAACCAACTGGCACCTTGGAGCTGATCGAACAAGTCGTCAATCCTCGGTAACGGATACCAATTCTTTACCGTCAACTTGTTCAACTCACGGTAGTCGATACACATTTTCATGCTACCATCCTTCTTCTACACGAATAAGACCGGAGCACCCTAAGGAGAGATACTCGGTCTAATGAACCCCTTATCGAGCAACTCTTGCAGTTGCTCCATTAACTCCTTCATCTCAGTCGGAGCCAACCGATATAGTGCCTTAGCGACAGGCTGAGCACCGGGTATCAAGTCAATTTGAAATTTGATTTCGCGATCTGGTGGCACTCCTGATAAGTCCTCTGGAAATACATCGGGAAAGTCACGCACCACCGGCACATCTGGCAATTGTGGTGTTGACGTGTTCACATCTTTCACGTAGGCCAAATAAGCACTACATCCACGTCTCATGCACCTTCCCACCACCGCCATCGAAATCACTTTCGGAATTATCGTAACTCGATCACCGTATATCATCACTGAACTCCCGTCAGGTGCTATCAGTCTAATCCTCTTCTTCCGACATATGATGTTTGCTTCATAGGTTGCTAACCAATCCATCCCTAGTACTACATCGAATCCTCCTAGGGGCATCACATGTAACTTAGCAGCAAACCTTTGACCTTCTAATTCTATGGCACAGTCCTCTATCACATCAGTAACTCTAGTGGACTTACCAATAGCAGTTTCTACGTCAAAGAGCTCATCAATGCATTTTCTACTAACATGCAGTTTAGCACAGAAAGTAGCAGAAATAAATCTCCTACTAGCGCCAGAATCAAATAACACAGAAGCAAAAGTTTGATCTACTAGAAACATACCTGACACAACATCGGGGTCCGTCCTAGCCTCCTCCCTGGTCATCGTGAATGCTCTGGCGCTTGCCCTTTGCTCCCCAGTCCCGGTCTTCTTCCCTGCTCCGGAACTCTCAGCCCTCGGCTTCTTGCATTCCCTACTCATGTGGCCTACTTCACCACAGTTGAAGCACCTCGCCGCTCTGCAATCTCTAGAGATGTGGCCGGGCTTCCCACACTTGAAACAGGCGTTAAGCCCCTGCCTGCACTCACCAGCGTGCTCCTTTCCACACTTCCCGCATCTCTTCACTCCTGAGCCTACGGCGACCACCCGTCGATCACCCATTCTAGCCCTCTTGTTATTCGGGGTGGAACCACCACGCCCAAACCGTTTCCGGTTCCGATCATCACCACTCGTCTTTTTCCCCTCGACCACAATCACCTCCCTCTCATCATACAACCTCCTAGCCAAGTCAACCACCGACCTAAACGTATTTGGTCGGGCGGCGATCATGTGCCTGCGAATATCCGCCGACAAGCCCTGGATGTATCTTTTGATCTTTTATGACAAGGGTGTCACCTGATCCGGCACCAGCCGTGCCATCTTGTTGAACTTGGTGGTGTATTGTTGATGTATCATGGTTCCCGTCTACAACTGCAGGAACTCCCTTTCCACCTTATCAAACTCCCGATGAGGACAGAACTCCTCGATCACCAACTTCTTCATCTCACCCTACCTCATCCTGCCAATCGCCCTGCTACCCTCGGCTTGGACAATGTTGTCCCACCAGCATAAAGCCGAGTCCATAAATGAGTGAGTGGCGAATTTTCCCTTCTGGTCCTCCCGACACTCGCTGATCTCAAGAACAGCCTCCATCTCCCTCACGCATCGGTGAGCAGCAACAACAATGCCATTACCATCGAAGGTAGGGGGCTTACATCTTTGGAATTCCCTATAATTACAGCCTCGTGCTGCCTCCGGCACAGGCTTTTCTTCCTCCTCTTCCTCATCAGTAGGGATAACCGTCTTGGTCTTGGGTTGTTCTCTCCCTCCCGAGGACCTGTTCCTGTCCCTCATCTCTCATTCTCTAACAGCCTTAATCACTTCGGTCACTACAGACGGCAAGATTGTCTGCATGACCGGATGAACCTCCTCCACCACGGCCTCCTTCACCGAGGCTCTCAAGTTAGCACTCTCGTCACCACCCTCCAGATGAGGGGTTTCAGGCTCCTCGGGGGTCACCTTCTCAACCCTGAGCCTTCCTCTTGTGGCCCGTGGTTCAACACCACGTCCACCACGTGCTCCGCCTCGTGAAGCCTTAGAAGATCTACCTCTAGCCATTCCTAATCGCTATAAGATTCAAATGCTAACATGGTCATTCAAGGTAATGGCTCAGTTTATGTCAAGTATAGTAAGTCCCTAATTACAGTGGCCAGTTGTGATTAGCCACTTACTTTACTCTTCACACCCCAAGCATTTCCTATCCTGACTACATCGATATCCAAATCTACTAAGGGCAAACAGATGAAATAACATGCGCACATAATACCAGTTAACATTAAAGGAAATACCTGATGGCACGTAGCTACTTGGACTGACATCCCTTCCCTTTGTCCCAATCTCAGTTTAAGTTTAGGTTTCTTTTGAAAATATTTACCCATTTCACTTAAACTTTGGCTCTGATACCAACTTGTAAGGCCCCGTTTCCGGGCACCTCACAGTTGGTAATTCATCGCACATAAAACATACAATTATTTAAAACAATGCAACAAAAATTAATCAAAACCATTTCTTATATAATAATGACAACTTTTGCAAAGTAATACAACACATTTAACAATTTCAAAATACTATAATTGCATTACATCACAAAAATGTCATTATTATACTAATGAATGTCAACCCAAAAATGCCAAGTAGCTGCCCCATGCCATCCTCAGCAACTATTACCTGCCAACTGGAAAACACATAAAAGTCAGCGTTGCTGAGTGAGTTCTAGTTTTGTAAATAAAATACTTTACTTTCAATATAACCTCTCTTTATTTTCATACGTGGTCATGCATCATATGTATAGATAGAGAATATTACTTTTACTTTCATTAACATTCATCATTCATCATCATATACATAGCATGTTTTCATTTCATGCTTTTCGTTATCATTCTCTTATCTTTATTCTCATTCTTTCGTAACGTACTCATTATCATTCTTTTACATTCATACTTGTTTACTTACTTTCTTTCTTTAGTACGTTATGTCATTCTTTTACATTCATATAGATTGATGAACAATACCCCGAACATTATGCACGAAGCTGATGCTGGACCTGTGGTAATTAAACCACGAACATTGTGCACGAAGCTGATCCAGTCACCTAGGGCAAGTCATCTCTCCCGTTCATACAAACCGTTTGGTCCTACCCCGAATATTGTGCACGAAGTTGATGCTGGACCTATGGTAATTAAACCACAAACATTGTGCACGAAGCTGATCCAGTCACCTAAGGCATACCAAAGGGCCTTGTCAATCTCAAAGATTGACCCTGTATGCATCCTTTGGGGTAGCTAACCCGCATCACAGTTGAGCTAACGACAACAGGGTCGTGCACCTCCTTTCATTTGCTTGCAAGCCATTTGTTCATTCATTACGTTTTACTTTTCATCATTGTTATCTTTCCTTTCATTACGTTATTCTTTACGTTCTTTCATTCATTTGTCATACTATGTAAAGTAATAACATAATATATAACATATTTTATAATATAATATAAACACGTTCAATCATTATTAAAAGATAACACATCATGCTGTACATCATTCATACATTTTATAACCCTAAGACATTTCATAATTATGCTTATATGGGTAATCATTGCCCATAAGTCAACTTAGCCAAAACCCTAGACTTTCTTTTTTTCCCAGAATTTCAGAAAATTATTATAAGGGACTAGACGCATGGGCACTATTTGGGCGTTTCTGCCCTGTTCAGACGTTTTGCCACTATGCAGACGTCTGGACTTAACTTACTCTCTTTTTCACTAAGACGCATGGGCCCTATTCAGACGTTTGGGTCTAAACTTGGCCATTTTTCTACTTAGACGTATGGGCCTGTGTAGACGCATGGGCACTATTCAGGCGTCTGGGTTTCTGGGCGTTTGGGCATACTTAGACAATTTGACTGTTGGACACATGGGCCACTGTTTAGGCGCATGAGTAACTAACTTTCCCATAAACAACATAAATCAGTCCTATTTCATCTTAAATCACAATCTAAGCCTAGTACTAGCATCCTAAGCATCATAACATGAACATACACACATATGTATCCCCAAAATTACACCCACCCACATACACATTCACACATACATACATACATACGGGTAAAACCTATTTTTATAAAAACATATACACATGCATTTTCCAGCCCCAAAGTAGTTAAAAGCATGTTAAAAAGGGGGATTCTAGAACTCACCTTAGTTTGTTTTCGGGTTTGAACCCTTCTTTGAGCTTCCCAGACGTTTCTAACACCTAAAACTTCGAAATTTCCTTCTTCTTCTACAACCTCCGAGAATTCTCTGTTGTTTCTCTCTCTAAAAATCCGATTGTTTGATGTGAATAAGCAACATGTGCTGCCATGTTACTTTATTTACTAACTTTCAAACCTTTTGTCATTTTGGACACTTTTAGTCCTTCAACTTGGGTTTCATAGCTTTTCTTTCTTTTCCATTGCTTTTATTATTTTCTTTATATCTTTAAAAATAACCGGGTGTTACAAGTCCATCCCCCTTATATAGGTTTCGTCCCTGAAACCTGTTATTCCTCAAACAGATGAGGGTAATGCTGCCTCATCTCTCCTTCAATCTACCATGTAGACTCGGATCCCTTCCTGTGCCTCCACTATACTCGCACAAGGGGAACCACTTTATTCCTTAACCTCTTCTCCTTACGATCAATGATCGCCACTGGTTGCTCCACGTAATTGAGTCGTTCATCTACTTCAATGTCTTCCAGTGGTACAATCATATTCTTATCTGCTAAACACTTCCGCAGGTGAGATACATGGAATGTCGGGTGAATTCTACTTAACTCATCGGGTAGTTCTGACCTATAGGCCACCTCTTCTACTCGAGAAATAATTCGGAAGGGCCCTATATACCTTGGGATTAACTTGCCCTGCTTTCTAAACCGAATGATACCTTTCCAAGGTGAGACTTTTAACATAACCCTATCACCCACCAGGAACTCAATCGGTCTACGCCTCTTATCGGCATACGACGTATGTCTATCCTTAGCTTCCTTCATGAAGGCTTTAATCTTTTTGAGCTTTTCAGTCATAGCTTTAATCACTTCAATACTCCCTAACTCTTTCTGACCAATATCACCCCAGGAAACGGGTGTCCTACATCTCCTACCATATAGCATCTCGTAGGGTGGCATGCCAATACTGGCATGATAACTGTTGTTGTACGAGAATTCTGCTAACGGCAGATGGTCATCCCAACTTCCTCCAAAATCGATCACGCACGCTCGAAGCATGTCCTCGAGTGTGTGGATCGTCCTCTCAGACTGATCGTCAGTTTGAGGATGATAAGACTCCCATGGACATGATAGCATATGGGTGATCGTCGACCGATTGACCAAGTCGGCATATTTTATACCCATACGTGACACTTACAAGACATCAAGGTTGGCTCGTATATACGTTGATGAAATTGTAAGTCATCATGGGGTACCTCTGCACATCATATCCCACCGAGACGCTCGTTTCACTTAGCATTTTTGGTCGTCTATACAAGAACTCTTGGTGTACTTAATTGGATCTAAGCACGGCTTACCATCCTCAAACTGATTGTCAAACCGAGCGAACCATCCAAACCTTGGAGGATTTGCTACGCCTTTGTGTCCTTGACTTTGGTGGTGATTGGGATACGCATTTACCGCTCGCGGAATTTTCATATTACAATAGTTATCACTCGAGTATCAAGATGGCACCTTTCGAAGCGCTTTATGGTCATAAATTTCGTTCTTCGATCTGCTGGACCGATATTGGTGAAAACTTCATCACTGAAGCTGAACTTATACAAGAAACGACCGACAAAGTCTCCATAATTCGCAAGAACCTTGAAGTGGTAAGAAGTCGGCAAAAGAGCTATGCCGATAAGCGACGCAAGCCATTAGAGTTCCAAGTTGGGGAGATGGTTCTTCTTAAGGTCTCACCATGGAAGGGCGTTGTTCGCTTTGGGAAGAAGGTAAACTAGCTCCAAGATTTGTAGGACCTTTCAAGATTCTGAAAAGGATCGGGAAGGTGGCTTACAAACTGGAATTACCTTCCGACCTTAGTGGAGTTCATCCTGTGTTCCATGTCTCGAATTTGAGGAAGTGTTTGGCTGACGAAAGTCTGCATGTTCCATTGGACGACACTCAGATTGACGAGTCATTACACTTTGTCGAGAAACCCGTAGAAGTCGTGGATCGCATTATGAAGAAGACTAGAACCACAACTACCCCAATCGTCAAGGTTCGCTGGGAGAATAAGCGTGGAGCTGAGTTTACTTGGGAGCGAGAAGAGCATATGAAGAAGAAATACCCGTATTTGTTTGTCTAAGTTTCATTCTTAATTTCGGGACGAAATTCTTAAAAGTTGGGGAGACTGTAACCTTTCGTGTTTTTCGTTAAATAAATGTTAGCATCGTTATATTCTTGTAACGGCCTTGTGGTCATTTATGAAACGTTGAGGACTTACTTATGCTGGTTTATTAGTAACTTAGAAGTTAATAACTTAATTTATTAAATAATAATAATAGTAATAATATTAGTAATAATAATAATAATAAATTATGATGCTAATAATAATAATAATAACTAAAATAGTAGTAATAATAACACTAAAAGTATTAATAATAGTAATAATAAAATTGTTATCAATAATAATAATTTGTAAAAAAAAATGTAACTTAAAAATGTTTAAAACTTGGAGTTAAGAAGTCAAGGGGGCCTTAATGTCAATCTAGAAACTTTAAATGGGAAGTTCGTACATAAAATAATAAGAATGAAACCGCAGGGACTAAATGTGTAAATTTGAAATAAAACCCAAACCAATTTCCCCCTACCCCCGTAAGTCCGGCCAAGTCACCGGCCAAGGTCCGGCGAGCTCCGGCGAGGCTTAAAACCACCAAATTCTTTCAAATCGAAACCCCCAACACCATTTCCAATCGTCGTGAGCGCAAGTCGAACTTGATTATACCATTTAATTACGTTTACAAGTCGGTTACGAACCCAACAATCGAGTAACCGATCGCCCTTAAACTCCATAGCCGTTCGGGCATTAAACCTCAATAATAATCCAATTAAATGAACCTAAGCAATCATCTAACTACACCTAATCGTTCATAACTCTCAATTGCACCTGAAAAACACAAAAAATACGCATTCAATTCTCTCTAAAATCGCGACCTGCAACATAGTCGATTTCCACCCTCTGAGTTCCATTACACGCAATTGATAGAGGGCTTTTGATCATAGAAGTCATTGGAAACTTCCTGTGTAACGAATTCGATTGTGATCATCAGTTTCTTCTCGAATCGAAGCCATCCCCGTCACGACCATTCTCGGTTTCATACTCGTGATTTCGCAATCATTTTAGGTGAATCTAAACACCCTCACACTCGTTTTTACATGGGGATCAAAAGCCCCATAATTATAATCATTAACATATTCGAATTGGTGTTGATTTGGATCAAGATCAAACTAGGGTTCTTGAGGTTTAGGGGAAACCTCCTAATTTGGGTTTAAAACAATTTAAAACCAAAGTAAACCAAGGCCGCGGCCTTGGTTCACTGGTTAGTCACTTGCACCCCCTACCGTGAGGTCCCGAGTTCGAACCTGGGCACCCTCATCATTTTTTAAAGCTTTTTGGGCTTTAAAAACAATTAAATAAAATTTCTAAAAATTATAAAAATCAGTTTTATAAACTTTTTTTATTTTAAAAGTCATCTAATTATTTTCTATAAATTTATTTCTTTAAACACCTTAACAATTTTTATATAAAATATTATTAACAAATGCTATAATTAGTTTATTTTTATAAAAATAAACTTTAAATAGTTGAAATCACTAAATTATTATTAGTTATTATATTATCTTTAATTATAGATTAATTATGTTAATTATAAAATTTTATTTACATTTTATAATTTATTCATTATAAGGATTTAATTTCTTATAATTTCACAAATTATTATAAAAGGATTAATTAAGTTTTGTTTCATTGTATTAAAGTATATATAATTTTGATAATTAAACTTATTTATAAAAAAACCCCAATTCTTATTGAAACCCTAGTTCACGTTAAAACGTTAATTTTATTATTAAACTTAAGCTTGTAATATATATGTTAGGTACCTTGTAAAGGGATTCATTGGAACGTCGTTTAAATCTTATTATCATCTTATATACGTACATCAAGTGAGTTTTCTTGCCCCATTTTATATTATTTCACACCGTTTTGGGGTGAAACATGTTACATTATTTAACTTACACTTGTAAATATTTTATTCTTGTAATGCACTTGCAATTCATACTTATATTTTGTCATGGTTATTTGTGTTATTGTAAGTCTTATATGAGATACATATTTTGTTTACAATCATTAACTATTGCTAGCCTCACAACGTCTTAGATCTTTATGTATTGCCGGCTCCTGATGACGTATGACTTGTTCAGCATGGGAACCAAATACACTTAGCTAATCATATAAACTTGTAATTATAAACTTGTAATTAAGTCGAGGTTTGATTGTAGCTATTGTGTTCTATAAACTTGCTAACTCATAACCTATGACGTGAATTGCTACTTGTAACCTTGATATATTATGTATATAAAACCCTTGAAACTCACCAACTTTATAGTTGACCCTTTATTTTTAACATGTTTCAGGGAACACGCATGTTTGAAGTCAACTTTTGAAGTTTGTAATAAACTAGGATTTGGACCTAGTTAAAAGAATAAAGTCCTTTTGTTATGTTTTGTTTTGTTTGAAACTATTTCATGATTTGGACTTATGATTGTATCTTCATTTGAAACATATAATAATATTGTTTTCATTTAAAGCTAGCGTTATGTGGTTGCGAACAATCTTAACCCTCACATCTCGACGATTCCGCCGTCAAGGTTGGGGTGTGACAACCTCCCTGTAAAGTTATCACCCGGACAACCAAAAGCAAATCTATGAATTCTACGTGGGAAAAGCGGATTGGTGGTATGAGGGTTCGGATGTTACAACCACTGTTCTCTTTCTACATCTTAATTTTCTCTCTACATAGGTGTGGGAATAATCTCGAAAGACATTAAGAAAAGGCTTAAAGATGTTAGGGTGGAGGGTAAAGAAACCAAAAAACTAAAAATAAAAATAATAGTGGTCAAAATAGAAAGAATTGAAACAATGGTGGTCAAAAAGCAAACTCTCGACTTCACTATTTCTTATAGTTTGAAATCGGATAAAGGTAATTAGTAGTTGGTTCCATATACGACCATCTACTCTATTCCTATCTCACCTAACTTGTAACACCCTACCTTGGCTTATGATGACATGCCAAACACATAATAATAGTTAAACATACTAATAAAAGATTATTAAATAACTTTAGAGACATTAACTTATGGACTGATGTATCAAACCAACATAATATCTTTGGTTGTATACCAGTACTACAAGTACTCAGCCGAATACCGAGTGTTGCTTAGTATTCACTAATAGATTTGGTACTCCGGTGGCTTAATGTGAACTTGGTGGGATTTTGTATGGGTTTAGTCATGTATACGTATATAAGCTATTTAATTTGTGTAGCATAGTTAGTAGTTATTTGGTAATCTTTTCTTATAATTCTCTGTACCCTAGAATCCAAAACATAGTGAGATCACTATGTCAGTTGATATATACGAAGTTATTCAAGTGTTCATTTGATTCTTATTTACTTTCTTGAACCATTCAATTATTACTCACAAATATAGCCTTATTCTACAAGTCTTTGTCACACCCCGAAAATCGCAGTGGAAGGTCGCGTGACATGGCGGTAACGGGAGTTGGAGTTATTACAACTGTCGCGGTCAAGCGTATATATTTTTAAAGGTTGACTTATAAAACACGTGACAGAAATAACCAAATTTATTATATTATGAAGTTTTGTTCACAAAACTATAGACTATTAGAGTTCAAAGCATAGTCAACACAAACGTTTGATCCTTCCAAAGACTAATTCCATCATTCCCATATAAGCATACCTATAACCCTGAAAAGCATGAAAATACTAGTCAACATAAAATTGGTGAGCATTCGGGTTTTTATAAATTCATCAAGTAAATCAGTTTTATCAAATCCGTTATGACGTAGCGAGATAATATATTTAACATAGACTAGCTAGGCACTATAATCAATTCGGGTCATAAGTTCATAATCAAGCCAAGAAACACGTCGTTGCCCCACAACTATCCAGACATATAAATTCCATCGCTTTTTCCTGACTAGTGCGACTGGTCGCGAGAGCGGGCCCTTCTAACCCGATAGATCTACCAATATACTCTGTGGCCCCACCTTCGAGGTTAATGATTATGAGGGGATTTCGAGCACAATAGTATTCTCCGACACTATTACCTCACCTTATACCGTCATACATATATTATACTCGTCATCCATCATATATATAAAACAGTTTATTATCGTACATGTCTTTCCCCCAAAATAATTTAAATAAACTTTATTTAAAAATAGGACCGAAGTACTCACCTTTGCTGATTTCAATCTCCGGTTTTTATGCTTCTCGCACCGGTTTAATCACGACCCTAGATGTGAAAGAATTTTTTTTAACAGTTTGCAAAGTTTTGCTCAAAACTGTTTGTTCACCCAACCTTTTTGATAAAAACGCTTTTCCAAAATATTTAAAGATGTTTTCTAAGTATCTATTTTGCTTTTGAAAAGGGTTATCATTTTATAACACAGTTTTCTTAATAAACCTATTATCGTATTCACCTATACTTGGTAGTATCTAACACAAATTATTTTATTTCTAACTCTCCTTATATTTCTCATAGGGACTACTTTGATTTAAATAATTTAATTAGTTGATGGGTTTCTTTAACTAATTACTTATGGTCTTTTATACAAGATTAAAATTATCATTTTTGTTCCAAAATATTATATTTTCCTTTAAAATAATCTAAAGATATATTAATAAATATATTTTCATTCATTTTTGGTTAAATGATAATATATATATATTTATATATAATACTAATTTGAGGAGTTTGACTATAGATAACTTATATTTTCTTCCATTTTATCTTTAAAATACCATTTATTTCTGAAAAATAATATTTATTTTGTAACAAACATTTAAGGACGTTTATCAATTGTCGTACTTATATAAAGTTCCCTAGTCCCTTTTGTTTATCTCATTTTCCCACTTTATTCACGAGTCTTTTGTCATAGCCAATTTTTCTTAATCTCTATTTAACTTAGTCGTTTTTCCGAAGGTGTCGTATCTATTATTTCCTAATCTTTTGTTACCATCCATGACTTAATCACCTAGCATTTCTTACATTGTTATTAGTCCATATGTTTATGTTCTAATCAATTGTCCTTATAATCCACAATTCTACAATCCCTTTAGTCCTGAACCTACACCAAAGTCATACATCCATACTACTACATTCTTATAATCCCAACATCAAGATATACTAATTTTCATCATCTAACAACCTATAATAACAAAAATTTTTAGATTTAAACATCAAAATAAAACCTATTTTCATAAATAAACTCATTTTTCCAAAATCATCAAGTGGGTGAACCAAATAGTCAAGATTTCAATCTTGATGACCCATGCAAGATCATAACATTAAATGATAATCTAAATGGTTATACCTCGAGTCTAAGACCTCGGTTTCTAGCATTAGCTCACGATGTTCACGACTCGATTTCACCTTTGAACCCTAAATCGGTTTTTGGCTTGAAAACCCTTCTTGGTTTTGACTCCAAAATGACAATGTAGGTCCTTAGAGTAGTGGTGGGGTGATTCCGAAGGTGGGGGGGGGGTTGCGATGCTCACAGTGACCGAAGGGGGGGTCGGTGGTTTGATGGTGGTGAGGTGATGGGTGGGAGATGGTGGTTGATGATGAAGGTGACGGATGGTGGTAGCGGTGTTAAATGGTGGTCACGGTGGTAACGTTGGACGGTGATGATGGTGTCGGGTGACGATGGTGGTGTTTGGGCAATGGGGGTGACGAGTGAAGATGGTGTCGGGTGGTGATGGTGGTGGCTCCGGTGGTAGGCGACAGTGGTGTGGCTTCGGTGGGGTGGTTTTGGTGGGGTGGTTTTGATAGGGTGGTGGGAGTGTGGTGGTGGATGGTGGCCGATGGAGAGAAAGGGAGAGGGAGAAGGTGAAAAGTTTTGTGTGTGTGTTGGTGAATGTGAATTAGTGTGTGTATGTAGGTATATATATGTGCTTGGGTTGGTGTGTTGTCTTGCATGCAAGACAAGGAAATCCATACTCAAGATATTGCATGCTACAAATCATGATTAATATTATTATTATTATTATTATTATTATTATTATTATTATTATTATTACTATTATTATTATTATTATTAAACATTTTGTCTCAATTGGTTTATCTATCAATGGATTTTATGTTAACATTGGTCAAATACTGATCATTGACTCTCATGGGTGTAATATACTGTGTGACAATTCCAAATTCAGTAAGATATTTCTTCTTAAGAAGAACATTGGTCAATTCTTAGAGAGTCAAACGAGTCAACTAGGGTAATAATTTAATGCTTAAAAATTCGAAGAATCGAGTTGGCGTTGACCTGATTTTACCGGGTTGTTAAAGCCTCCCCTTGTTTAAGAAATTTCATCTTGAAATTTACGTTGCGGGGCCTCTATTAGGCTGAGTCTTAAAAAGGTGGGGATACTTTTGTTGCATTTGATCTTCGCGTTCTCATGTAAATTCAGGTCCTCTCTTCGAACTCCATCTTATTTTGACTAGTTTGATTCGACTTCGTCTGAGTTTCTAAACCTTCCAATCCAAAACTTCAATTGGTTCTTTGATGAAATGAAGTTTGTCGTCAATGCAAACTTCCTCCGGCGGAATAATTAGTGATTCATCTGACATGCATTTCTTAAGATTGGATACGTAGAACACATTATGAACATTTCTGAGTTCACGTGGCAAGTTAAGACGGTATGCAACTGGTCCAATACGTTTGGTTATCTCAAACGGCCCAATGAATCGGGGATTGAGTTTTCCTCATTTACCAAATGTTACTATGCTTTTCCAAGGTGATACTTTTAGAAATACTCTATCACCATTTTGAAATTCTAGCGGTTTTCTTCGATTATCCGCATAGTTCTTTTGTCTGCTTCTTGCCGCTTCTAGTCTTCTTTTGATTTGTCCAATCTTGTCAGTTGTTTCTTGAATGATTTCAAGCCCGGTTAATTGCCTTTCGCTAATTTCCACCCAACATAAGGGTGAACGACATTTTCTCCTATACAATGCTTCGAACAGGGCAGCCTTAATACTGGTGTGATAACTGTTATTGTATGAGAACTCGACTAGTGGTAAGTGAGTATCCTAATTTCCACCAAAATCTATCTCACAGGCTCTCAATAAATCCTCTAATGTTTGAACGGTCCTTTCACTTTAACCATCTATCTGAGGGTGATAGGCTGTACTCATGTCTAAACGATTACCCATGGCTTCATGCAAGGTTTGTCAAAATCTTGAGGTAAATCGAATATCCCTGTCAGAGATAATTGATGTTGGTATTCCATGACGAGATACCACCTCTTTGATATACAAATTGGCCAGTTTATTCATGCCATACGTCTCTTTGATAGGTAAGAAGTGTGCAGATTTTGTTAAACGATCGATTATTACCCAAATAGCATCGTAGCCGTTTAACGTTCTGGGTAATTTCATTACAAAATCCATAGCGATACACTCCTATTTCCATGCTGGGATCGCCGGCTGCTGCAAGAGTCCAGATGGCTTTTGGAATTCTGCCTTTACTTTGGAGCAGGTCATACATTTGCTTACGTATGAAGCTATAGCTCCTTTCATATTAGGCCACCAATACAACTCTTTTATATCATGATACATCTTGTCCGATCCGGGGTGGATTAAGTATCTTGATTTGTGTTCTTCGTCCAAAATCTTCCTGCGCAAGTCTCCATGCTTTGGAATCCATACTCTATTTGCAAACCGCATCATGTTATTGGAGTTAGGTGTTAACTCTCTGACCATTTCTTTCAGATCCTCATTCACCAAATTTTCATCTTTTAATGCCTCCATTTGTGCATCACGTATCTGAGTTAAGAGATCTGAGTATATGGTTAACTCTAAAGCTCTTACGCGTAAAGGCTTTTCTCTTTCTTTCCTGCTGAGAATGTCCGCAACCATGTTAGTCTTGCCTGGTGATATCTAATATCACAGTCATAATCAATCAATAGTTCGACTCATTGTCACTGCCTCATGTTCAGCTCTTTATGGTCAAAGATATGCTGTAAACTCTTATGATCTGTGTACACCACACACTTGGTTCCATAGAGATAGTGTCTCCAGATTTTCAGGGAGAAAATTACTGCTCCTAATTTGAGATCATGGGTTGTGTAATTCTTTTCATGCATTTTTAGTTGTCTTGATGCGTAGGAAATGACTTTCTCTCTTTGCATCAACACACATCCCAGACCTAAACGCGAAGCGTCACAGTGTACTACAAACCCGCCGGTTCCATCCGGGAGTGATAGAATAGGTGCACTACATAGTTTTCGCTTTAGCATTTGAAAAACTTCTTCTTGGTCGGCGCTCCACTCGTGTCTTCGATCCTTACGAGTCAGTAGAGTCAGTGGTTGTGCTATCTTTGAAAATTTTCAATGAATCTACGATAGTAGCCGGCCAACCCTAGGAATTGACGTACTTCTGCTGGTGATTTTGGTGCTTCCCAATTCTTGATTGTTTCGATTTTTGTCGGGTCGACATGTATACCTTTTTCGTTGATAACATGCCCAAGAAATCAGACTTCTCGAAGCTAGAATTCACACTTGGAGAATTTTGCATACAGCTTCTCGTCTCTTAGTATACTTAAGATAAGTCAAAGATGTTTCTCATGTTCTTCCCTAGATTGTGAATATATTAGAATATCTTCAATGAATACTATCACAAATTTATCCAGGTAAGGCTTACAAACCCTATTCATGAGATCCATGAACACATCCGGTGCGTTGGTCAGACCAAACGACATTACCAGAAATTCGTAATGACCGTAGAGCGTTCGAAAGGCTGTTTTTGGAACATCTTCTTCTGCTATTAGTAACTGGTGATATCCAGATTGCAAATCAATTTTTGAATAATAGCAGGACCCTTGTAGTTGATCGAACAGATCATCAATCCTCGGTAATGGGTACCGATTCTTGACGGTAAGTTTATTCAACTCTCGATAATCGATGCACATCCTAAAAGATCCGTCCTTCTTCTTAACAAACAGGAAAGGCGCTCCCCAAGGAGAAAAGCTCGGTCGAATAAATCCTATATCGGATAATTCCTGTAGTTGCTTTGACAATTCTTGAATCTCAGATGGTGCTAACCGATACGGTGATCGGGCTACCGGTGCAGCTCCAGGCACTAGATCAATTCAAAACTTAATCTGCCACTCTAGAGGTAATCCCGGTAAATCTTTAGGAAATATGTCTGGGTATTCCTGCACAATTGGAATATCTTAAATCTTCCGCTCCTCATTCTTTGTGTCTACAACTTTCACCAAGAAAGCTGGATGTCCCTTACTTAGATATGTTAGGATCGAGTATTGAACGAACTACTAACTGATAAACGTGTATACCGAATCAAATAGTGCGGAATCCTATTTGATTGGCGATCCAATCAGTGAGAACGCATATAGAATCAATTGTAGATTGAATCTAAATGTTAAGAACGATTGGTAATCGATCTAGTACGATCTATGAACTTGGAACAGGTTCTTAGAGGTCTCTTGACGGCTAGGGTACGTATGTATTCGAAGTGCTTCGTTTTTCCACGATTTAAGTGGCATTTATAGGTTAGTGTTTCTCATGTTCAGTCGTGCGATTGAGCCATGCGGTTGATCCATTCGCACGACTGAGTGTTCAGTCGTGCGACTGAGCCAATCTCATGTTACAATCATACGACTGATTCAGTCTCCTGGTTCAGTCATGCGACTGAGTCATTCGCATGAAGTTGTTCATGCGTATGGTCCATTAGCATGGGCCATTCGCATGAGAACTTCACATTACTAAGTTTGAATATATTTCTTAAACATTACATTACCAAGATTAATTCAAACAACCACAAACCTATATAATCAATTCGATACGCGTTAAGCAACTTATTAATGAAATATTAAACATTATAAACACAACCAAACATTTACATTTCATTAAGTACCCAACTGTTACATATGTGTAAGACAATAAAGACATATTACATTAAGCTCAGAAACTAGGTACACATGTATCTACAAACTCCCCCTTGGACCTAGTTTCATCTATTGTCTTACATTCTTCATAACCTCTTCATATTTCTTGTACTTCTCCTCCCTTGTAACTCCTGCATGTATTTCAAATGCAAAGCAGAGTCTGATCACGTTTAGGAGTTGGAGGGCTTGTACATTATCTTGCACTTCATAGAAAAGTGGCCACTTGTATAGAGTGTAGACATCTTTAGCTGACAAGTTGGTAAGCCACATTGGGTCAAATACCCTGATAGTATCCGTTTTGCCCTCTTTGTTCAGAACTATGACCGCCTCCCTTGTTCTCCAATCATAGTACCACCGCTTAAAGTGTGGAGTGAAATCCTGTGGCATTTCCCTTAGAGGGATTCTGGACATCGTGCGCGGAGGACTCCACTTCAGCACTACTTTTGGCTTTCCAGTTATGGGATCAACTTCAGACCATCTGATATACTTCGTAGGTTGTTGAGGTTTGAAGTTAACCCACCTGGTGTGGTACTCTCTCTTCAGTGCAGCCTCAACCAGCCTGATATCTTTCTCAGGTCAGTGTATAACAGCTTCAGTTTAGCCAGCTGGTTGAGCTCAAACCCAGGTAGAGACTTTAGATCATGCAGGAATCTAAAGTACTCAATACCCTTCTCTCTCTTTACCACGTATACATTAAGATCATCAAAATGAGCCCACGTGATAATCTTGCCTGACACCTTGTGATGTTTCTTCACTTTGTAGAGCTTGGTGTAGACATTAGGTTTAGGAGCCGTGCGTTGGGCTTGGATCTCCTCAAAACATGCAGCCCACTCTGCCTTTCTGATATCAACATCAATGTCTGATGCTTGGGCTTTTTCTTCAACCTTCTCGGACTCTAGCTCCATCTTATCTAACATCTCAAACGTATCACTGACCAGGGAATCACCTAGATTGGGGACCATATTTCCCTCTTTGTCAGCATACTCTGGATAGTGCTGTGCAGTGATGTCCTCGATCTCTATCTCATCAGTGTCGTTCAGCTCGTCGTCACTGTTTACTTCAAAGGTTGGAGCGTCCTTAACAATTTCATCGGGATTGAGCTTGAACATTTCTGCCAGTTGCTCATCAGTAAGATCTGCTTGATTTAGACATGTAACACATCAATCATTAGTTAATAATCAAAACAAAAACACATTAAAAATATAAACATTATATACATTAATTTGATACAATATTCAGTTACACATGATTTTAAATAACATAAACAACTAGACATTACTCTTGTCTTGTATCATATGCTCCTCTGCTGACGGGGCGGATGTGGAGGCACCTTGATCTTGAGCTTTCTGTCCTCCTTTCACTCGCAGATGTGGCACCCGCAGCAGATGTATCATCATCATCATCGACATCATCCTCAGCATCATCACCAGCATCAGTATCATCCCCTTGATCATCACCATCATCATCATCATCATCATCACTGTCATCATCAGCACCATCATCTCCATCTCCCTCTCTGATCTTTAGGGGCTCCTCCTTTGACCCTTTGAGCCTCAGCATGATGGTCTTGTTGGCAGCCTCCAACTCCTCTATCCTTTTGGTTGAGTGGACATGTTGCTCCTGGAGTTGGGATATCTCTGAGCTCTGTGCAGCAATCTGCTGTGACTGCTGCTCAATCAGCTGAGCCTGCTGAGATATCTACTGAGATTGTGCAGCAGTAAGCTCTACTAGCTGACGAATCTGGGCAGTCTTCTCATTATCAGCTGCTAACAGCCTCAGCACCATACGATTCAGTTCTGAGCGCTGTTCCTCTACCCCACTGGGAGGTAGAGGAGATCCAGATGGAAAAGAGGGGAAAGATGACGGTCTTGCTGGGTGGCTAGTGGTGGTGGTGATGGTAGTAGTGAAGATTGGGGTTGGTATAAATGAAAATGGTGGTGTATGAGTGAAGATTGAGGGTGGAATAGATGAAGATGGTCGTGGATGAGTGAAGATTGGGGGTGGTATAGATGAAGTTGGTGGTGGAGTGGGTGTAGTAGTGGTGTGTGAGGTGGTAGAGGTGGTGGCTGGTGGTGTAGTAGAAGTGGTGGTGGTAGTGGTGGATGGTGTGGCTGAGGTAGTGGCTGTGGTAGTGGATGATGTCAGAGTGAACCTCAACCTCTTCCCCTTCTTACCGTAGGGCTGAGCCATCCTCTTCTTCCGAGTCCCCCTTGACCCAGAGGCTCCCCCTTGGCTACTGGGCTGGTCTGGGGTGTATGATGGATCTAAAGTAGCTTCCCCAGACCCTCCCTGGTGTCCACCAACCGCCGTCACGCCCCTCTCTGTGGCTACGGCACGGCTTCCTACCGTTCATACTAGAGGATCATCGTCTGACTCCTCCTCCTCATCAGGCTGAAAGTCAGGGTGAATAGGAGCTGGTTCGGGTTCACCCTGACCATCTCCTCCCTGATCTGTATCATATCATCACCGTCTGAGTCATCGGAGGGTAGAGCTATCTGCTCAACATCTGAATCACTATCGTCGTGGCGCCACTTCCTCCTTGCTGGCGCCACATAGTCTTCACAGGCCAGATGCCCAAACAGTCTCCTTACCGGGGACTTTACCTGCTTACCCCGGTACACCCTCATCCTCCTGAGGGTGGTGTCATCCATCACCTCAAGGACTACAGCATCCTCCTTCTCCTTGGGCAATGACGGGAGCTTCTGATCGATGATCATCTGCATGAATCGAGGGTACATGCAGAAGCTCTCTTTGTCCTTAGCCTCAATGTTCTCCAACAGATAGGTGAAGATCATCCTCGAGAAGCTGAAAGGGTGGTTTAGCACCAACGCCACATAGGCGTTCTGCATCTGATCAGAAAGCTCGTCAAAGCCTCCCTTACGAGAGGCTATGCATCTCAGCAGCACGTGTGCCAAGTACTTGAACTAGGGGAACATGTTGTTCTTGTTAAGCACACCTGCGTTGATGTCCCCAGAGTACTTGGCTCTCAGGAAACATCCTTGAACTGTAAGGGGATGCAATCGTGTGGGGCAATCAGGATCGTCCCCAAACTCTAGAACAGTCCTAAGATCCTCCTCAGTGATCTCTATCTCCTCTCCAAATATGGAGCTCCTAATATGATGGGGCTCAGAGGATCTGTCTACTGCAGCGCTTTCCAGAAAGCCTGTTGTACTGATCTATAAGGTGTTCATGGTGTTGAGATAGCTCTGAAAATCCTCGATCGCCGTAGAAATGTAATAATGCCGACAAACTCCGTGGCGTTGCGGGAAGACAGGTCAAGATGAGCACAAATATTATGCTTTGTGCTCATCGTCCACCGACTCGCCATCTGTGACACAAAGTAAATAAACGTTAGTAAGTGTCAAAGAGTAACAGTTTGATTTAATGAACTTGAAAATTTTGTTCAGTCGTGCGAATGAACTATGCGACTGAGATCTAGTCGTGTGCATAGACTGTGCGACTGAGATCTAGTCGTGCGAATGAGCTCATGTGTGCGACTGAGACATGCGATTGGGCTTAGACGTATGCTCTTTCTTGTGATTATCTCAGTCGTCTGACTGAACTCATACGTATGGTTCAGTCGTGCGAATGTGCAATTCGTCTATCTTAGTCGTGCGATTGAGCCATTCGCATAGCTCGGTCGTGCGATTGAAGTTCATCCGGGTGTCCATTCGCATGAAAGACAGTTTGTCCATTCAAATTCAATTTTTTAAGCAAAACTTGTTGTTAAACGTTGTGGATTGGCTCATTAGGTTCGCATATGTCCGACTAAGCTTCTAATAACTTTTATTTGATCAAGATTCTTAGTTTTAGTGGTTTATTTGTTAAGCTAAGTCTCGGTTATAGTTAGATCTCATGTTCGGTCATTTGAACATGTATTTCTGATCTTTGAAGTCGAACATCGTTGCACATTACCTGTAGTATCAATACAGATCGTCAGAATATATCAAATAATGGTCTATAATGATCAAATAAAATTTTGGCAGAGTGAGTTTATGTCGTGCGTTTGAGAGGGCGATTGGAGTGAATGAACAACTGCGACCGACTCCCCCTCTATTTATACTAGGGTTTCCTCCAGTCGTGTGATTGAACCTAGTCGCATGATTGATTCGTGCGACTGAGGGTCAGTCGTGCGACTTGCTCATTCGGTCACCTCCAATCATGTGATTGAGGGTCATTCGTGCGACTGTCACAGTCGGTCACCTCCAATCGTGCGATTGAGGGTCGTTCGTGCGACTGTCACAGTCGGTCACCTCCAATCGTGCGATTGTGTTCATATTTATGGTCCAATCGTACGACTAGTCCATACTCATGGTCCAGTCGTGCGAATGGCTCAATACATATGAATTTTGACTTTATGACCATTTGACACTTAGCCCCTTTTTAATGATTGATAAAACATTTTGAGCCTTTGATCATCTCAGACATGGCTATTTTGAATTACAGAACCTTTGATCACCTCAGACGTGATCCATTTATCTACCTGATCACCTCAGACGTGATCCATTTATCCACCTGATCACCTCAGATGTGATACATTTATCCACCTGATCACCTCAGACGTGATCCTTTTAAAACAGTTTGTCACCTCAGACGTGAATCATTTTAGTGATTTATTCATAGATCGATTTCCATTGCATAGTCCGGCATTTAACTCTAACTGACCAAGATTCAAACAAATTAGAACAACTAGAATTAATAAACAAAAACGAAAACTTGTTTTTTGTATTTTTATGGGAGGTTAAAATCCTAGGTAGGATTACATTACTTTACTCATAACTGGAGTGATTCATTATGGAATCATACAAGTTTGTCAAATTATTTGGGGCAATTTATCAAAGCCTTTTGATTTGGATTCTGGTTTTCATCGAGAGTCATCAGCAAGTTTAGGAAATTATACTAGTTCTGTAAGATCCCACATTGATTTGGACTTTCAAGAATTGTTGTTCACGATGATTGTCAGTATACTTGTCCTCTTAAATCCATACACAGATTTTTGACACACGTTGATAATTATTTAGGGTTTATTTATTTCAACAAGCATTTGTGGATCCCACACTTATGTGGTAATCAACATTCCTCAGGAGATTTTGAGCGGTCTACGGGTATTGTGACAAGAGGAGACTATTCTAAGAGCTTTCAAAGAGATGCAAAGCCTCAGGTCAGTGCCATCGCACAGCAGAGAGGCGCAAACAACAATGAATTCTAGAATATTTAGGTTATGCTTCTCATCAGGTCAGTGCCACCGCACAGCAGAGAGGCACACAACCTATCCTCTTGTTTGAGCAATTATATTATTTTTGCACAGATCGCACTAACAACATATGTTATCAGCTAGATTATCTTTTGCATTTTTCATGTGCTTTGCTCATTTTATGGTCATCCGCACACTGTTGTGGCGTTAATTTTGCTCGTCACCCCTTATTGGAACTAGGTTGATTGTGTTAACCAGGGATAAGATGATAACCCACAGCTTGTTGAACAACTTAGTTTAAAATTGAAATCACCAACATGATCTACTAATCTATTGTGTTGAATGTACCGACATATCATCTAATCATCTAGCACCCTCTAGGTCTACTTTCTCCGTGTTCCCTTAGTAGCAGCTAGTTTTACTATCATTTTTCATTTTATGTTGCTTAGACTTCTCAGACTAATACTTTGAAGTTTACATCAATAATCAGTTAACTTATTTTAAGGTCCCAAACTCTTTGTTCCTGTGTACTATCATTTTCCATAGTCATTAAATCAGTATCACATATACGATCTCATTTCTAGAATCTCCTCCTCCCTTTTTTTTAAGTAAATAAATACTGAAACCTAAACTAATCTCCCCCTAAAATTCTAAAACCAAAAATCCTTTTGTGTTTTTGGATTTTTTAAGATAGGAAAATTAAAATAAAAGAAAATAAAAGAAAAAACTAAACGGGTGTCGGACTAAGCAATTTCATCTTCTGGAATTACTTCACTTTTCTTTTTAATACCGTTGACCTCTAACAGATATAGAAAACGTGGTTTATCAAAAGCCTTTGTGTAGAGGTCAGCACGTTGAAAATCCGTATTAATTTTAACAACATCGATTAAGTTTTTTTCAAAACAATCACGTATAAAGTGATATTTAATTTCGATGTGTTTGGTCTTAGGATGTTGGACCGGATTTTTTGTTACTGCAATTGCTGCAGAGTTATCAACAAAAATAGGAGTAGAAGAGAAATGCAAACCATAGTCCCGCATTTGTTGTTGTATCCATAAGATTTGTGAGCAGCAGCTGGCGGTAGCAACGTATTCGGCTTCGCAGGTTGACAAAGCAACCGAGGTCTGCTTCTTACACTGCCAGGTCACTAATCTCCTCCCAAAGAATTGACATCCTGCTGATGTAGACTTGTAGTTCATCTTGCAACCACCGTAATCCGAGTCAGTATACGCTGAAATCTCAAAGTCATTGTCATGAGGATACCACAACCCAAGTGTTGGTGTACCCTTCAGATAACGGAATATCCTTTTGACCCCTATAAGATGGTTAACCTTTGGCTTCGCCTGATATCTTGAACATAGACATGTTGCATACATTATATCAGGTCTGGAGGCAGTGAGGTACATGAGAGATCCAATCATTCCTCGGTACATGGTGGCATCGACCAGATCACCATTCTCGTCGGGTGCTACATCATGGTTTGTAGCAAGTGGAGTCCCAGCGCGGAAGCATTCTCCACGTCAAACCGACTGAGAATATCTCCTACATACTTAGTCTGATGTAGAAATATCCCATTTGGTGTCTGATCCACCTGTAACCTGAGAAAGAACTTCATCTCTCCCATGGCACTCATTTCAAATTCAGCTTTCATTACTGCTTCAAATTCTTTACATAAGTCTTCGTTCTTGGAACCGAAGATTATGTCATCAACGTAGATCTGAACAAGCAGCAAGTCACCATCTTTTTCTTTGATAAACAGTGTACAGTCAATTACCCCTCTGTGAAATCCGTGTTTCACGAGGTGAGTGGAGAGTTTTTCATACCATGCTCTCGGGGCTTGGTGAAGCCCGTAGAGAGCCTTATCCAGTTTGTAAACTCTATCCCGATGATATGGATCTTCAAATCCTTCGGGTTGACTGACATACAATGTTTCTCGGATTTCACCATGAAGAAATGCACTCTTTACATCCAGTTGATAGACTTTAATCTTCATGTAAGAGGCATAGGCTAGGATGATACGGATGGCTTCCATTCTCGTCACAGGTGCAAATACTTCATTGTAATCTATTTCCTCGACACCTTGAACTACAAGTCGAGCCTTGTTCCTGATGATCACACCTTGATCATCTTTCTTACACTTCAAGACCCATTTGGTACCAATTACTTTAGCACCTTTAGGTCTATCAACTAGTGTCCATACACCTAACTTCTTGAACTGAAGAAGTTCTTCTTGCATGGCACTCACCCATGCCTCATTGTTTAGGGCTTCACTGACATATTTTGGCTTAAACTGAGACACAAAACAACGATATGCACCATCGTGAAGGTATCCTTTTTCCATGACAGAGGCATAATCAGCTGAATATAGCTTATTTCTAGTCTGAACTCCTGATCTGACATGCCTAATGACATTGTCCAGAGGATGATAGACATTTAGGCGTGATGCAGGAGTGGTGGGAACAACTACCTCAGAACCAAGATTATGGACGTTTGGTTGTATCTGAGGCAGTAGGTGTGTGCGGTTCTGAAGACGCAGAGGCATCGATGTCAGATGCTTGTGGACTTGCAGGAATGGAAACCTGTTCCTCTTTATTATTCTGGTCATCCTCCACAGCTTCATCGTCAGAGGAGGAGTCACTTACCTCGAGTGCTCCCCCTGACTGGTTAGACGATTCACCTTGTGAACCAGATGTTATGGTGTCTTGTGATGGTGTGTTTAAGACCTCAAACATAATTTTGGTTGCCAAGTCATCGTCAGATGTGGAGAGAGGGATGTTGAAGGACTGGAAGAAGCCATCATAGTCAAAAAAGAAGGCGGGTCCTTTCCCAGCAGGAGGAGTGGTGTATCTCTGAACGTCAACATTACACCACACTTCTACTTGACCCGTGGAGTTGTTGTAGACTCTCTTATTCAGTATGTTTTATCCAAGAAAAATTCCTTCTTCTGCCTTCTCGCTGAACTTTCCCTCCTGATTTTCTTCAGTAGTGTGCACGGTGCGCCAAACGGTTCGAGATACTCTAGATTTGGTTTATGTCATTGAAGTAACTCGTAACACGTCTTACCATGATATTTAACTACCAGAACTCGATTTAACGTGTAACACGCATTGGCAATTGCCTCATTCCAGAATTGGATAGGCAGCTTCGAGTCTGCTAGCATTGTCCGTGCTGGCTCTGTTAAGCTGCGATTCTTCCTCTCAACAACGCCATTTATCTGAGGAGTGTAGGCGGACGTGAACTAGTGCACAATTCCCTTTTCTTTACAGAAAGCCTCCATCCATTGATTCTTGAACTCAGTTCCGTTGTCTGAGCAGACTTGTCTGACCTTCAGCTTGTAGAGAGACTCCAGTGTAGTTACTAACTCTTTGAATGACTCAAATGTTTCTGATTTTGATTTTAGAAACATAACCCAAGAGAATATTGAGTAGTCATCTGTAACTACATAGCAATATAAGTCGCCTGCGATGCTTCTTATACTGACTGGACCAAACAAATCCATGTGAAGAAGTTCAAGAGGAAGTTCGATGGAGTGAACTTTCTTTTCCTTATGAGACTTCTTTGTCTGTTTGCCTTTCTTCCACGCCACACAGAAATCTGGAAGTTGGAAGTTTTTACGTTAACTCCTCTCACTATATCCTTCTAGATCAAGTGATTCATCTTCCGTGGATTAATATGTCCCATTCTCCGATGCCAGGAGATGGAGTCCTTCTCAGTAGCCTTTGATAAGAAGCACTGAACTTGATGATCCATTGTGGAGGCCTTTGATAGATCCAAGACATAAAGGTCATTATATCTTGAGGCAGACATTAAGACTTGGTCCTCCGGGATAACATAGTCTTTTTTCAGGACATAGCACTTCTTGTTATCAAATACTACTTTAAATCCTTTATCACATATTTGGGATACAGAAAGTAAGTTATTTTGAAGTTGTTGGACGTAGTTTACCTTGTCAAACTTTACTTTCTGATTTCCCACTTCCCCTTGAGCTGTGATATACCCTCCTTTGTTTCCAGCAAATGAAACATGGCCTCCTTTTATTTGTTTGACGTTTGATAGAAGTGCCACGTTCCCTGTCATGTGCCTGGATGCTCCGCTATCGACGATCCACGTGTTGGTTTCAGCACTATAGCGAAGACCCTGCACATTCATTTGAAAACATTAGTTCAGGTTAGGGACCCAAGCCTTTACTGGCTTGGGTGGCCCAGAGGCATCACACATCATAAATTCCACCCATTGGCCTTTTGAGGGTAAGGGAAGATCTATGGTCTTCTTGTTCTCATTATCAGATTCATAGACAGATTTCTCTTTTCATAAGCCAGTCTTATGTAAGGCCTGTTTGTGATAAACAGATGACTGGTTGATAGGTTGAACTTTAGGTTCACTGACTCCTTTTGGTGGAGTCATGGATCTTCTCTTAGAAAAGCTCACTTTAGTGTCATAAAGTTGTACCTTCTTCTTTTTCGTCTGATGATATTAAGGACAATAAGACGCAATATGTCCATACTTTCCACAGTTGTAACATGATCTACTTTCAACTTGACGATTTAAATGTTTCTGTGGTGAGGTATGGGACACCCATGTGACATTGTTTTGTTTGTGTTTTGACATTTTTTGCTTAGATGTTTTATCTGATTTAACAAAATTAATTGTTTGAACGTTTGTAACATCTTTTACCTTTTGTTTCTCTGGACTTAGATATGAACCACGAGGGTGGTTAACTTGTTTGGTCTTTTTGGGTTTAGAATTAAACTTCGTTGACCCAGACTTAACTTTAACCTTTTCAAATTGTTTGTCCAGATTGTCATAGGGCATTTTACCTTGTGATTTTGAAGTGGCCTCCTTTAGTTTAGTGCCAGATTCAACAGGTTTACTTGTGGAGTCTGGGTCACTTACTAGAGGAGTGGACACCATATGATCCTTGAATGGGTTATTATTTATTGGTTTACATCTTGCATTCATCAAGGTCTCAGGTGGTGGTGGAACCACTTTATATCCCAAACCCTCCCTATTGTTACGTTCTCTCACTAAGTGTTGGACAATGTGAGAGGAACTTGTCCAACTGTGCAGTTTTTGTTTTAGTGAATTTACTTCTACTTCTAAAACTGCCTTCTGTTTCTTAGTGTCTTCTAGGGAGTTTAGATAGTACCTAATGTCATTAGCTTGGTTAAAGGCTACTACTTCTGTTTCCCTAAGCTGTTTGTTCAAAAGGTCTATTTTTTCTTTATAACTGTGCTCATTTTGTTTTAAAACTCTATTGGCTTCTGTGCACAGTTATAAGTCCTTTACTAAGCTATCATTGTGATCTAATAACCTAGTAAATTTCAGATCAATGCTTTCCCTAAATTTATTACAATCAGAACAAGCATGATTATTGAAAAGTTGGTCAGTAGTACTTACCTGAGGAGGTTCTGACGAATCAGCCATCAAAGCAGAGTTTGGTGTCTCTGTTTCTGGTGATTCTGACATTGTTGTAGTTTTCCCTTCTTCAGGCATGTAATTGACCACAGTTGCAGTCTCTTCAGGGTTAGACATCGCTAGTTCCACAACAATATCTCTTTCACTGGCTGAGTCATCATCCAAATCTTCAACACTTGCAATGTTGGATTCTCCCGGAGAGACAAACCAAAAGCTCCAATCCTGTCCTTCGTCATCATGAGCGGTCAAGGCTTTAGGATCCTCGCTTGACGAAGTAAGACTAACTGTGGGTTTATCCTGACGATTGAAGGATGAGAAAGGATTCCCATTTCCTGTCTTTTTCGGCTTCACACACTCACGCTTGAAGTGCCCCTTTTCCCTGCAATTGAAGCATGTAACCTTAGACTTGTCAAAACCAAAGGTAGTGTCTTTAGTTGCAACCAAGTTTTGTCCAGTTTTCTTGACAAACTTTTTAGCTCTCCGGACAGCACTTGCTAAGGCCCACATTATATCCATCCTTTCCAGCTCTATCTCGTCTACCTGCTCGTAGTCCTCATCTGCCAGATGGCAGTTCCCTATTTTCCCAGGGAATGGACTACAGCTGCTAAAAGATCCATGTGCTCTCTTGCTACTTCTACTGTCATATTACCTAGATTCTCTGTCTTAAGTTTTATAGCAATTGCTTCAGTTGCAATGTATTGGGTACCAGACGACCCTGACGATTCTGACCCTGAAGTAGAGGCTTCAGAAGGACCAGCTGAACTTGACACAAAAGCCATCTGAAGTGGTGCTCCAACGTTTTGGCTTGTGGAGTGGCATTGTACAGTGCCGGATTCTGATCATAAGAAGACTTCCGGGCTCTGTATTTCATCCTTAATTCTTCTTCTCTCAATTTCAGAATGAAATCATTGATGTCTAACTTCATGAGCATATCATTCTGTCTCAGGTTGGATACAAAAGAAACCCATTTCTCTGGCAAACCATCAGCAAAGTTTGATACTTTGTCTTCCATAGATGCTTTCACTCCATGAGTGTGCAGCTCACTCATTAAGTGATAGAACCGATCAATGACATCGTCCAAGCTCTCCTTTCCCATTGACGAGAAGTTGTCAAACTCCTTCTTCAACGCTTTAGCTTTTAGAGCTTTTAACGATGCATTACCGTCATACCTCTTTTCCAAGGCATCCCACAGCTTCTTTGCTTGCTTGTTCTCAGAAAATTGATGGAAAATGTCCTTCGGAATTGACTGAGTAAGCAGAGCATAAACTTTCTTCTCAGCATTGTACTTGAGCTTTTGTCCATCATTCATGCCACCTAGTGTAAGTTTGACTCCATCTGCACCTGCAGGCATGCTATACCCTGTCTCTATTGACTCCCATAGATTGGGATCTACACCATTCAAATAAATCTCAAATCTTTGCTTCCACTGTGGGTAATCATCTAACGTGATTAGCTTAGGAGGCTTGTTATGATTCCCCTCTTCATTATCCAGAAGCAACAGATTCTGTATCGTTGAATCTTTACCTGCTGTGAACGCTGAATACTGGTCCTCCATTACTATCAACTTTAACTTTGGAACAAAACTGTCTTTGCTTGTGCGAATGAAGGTGTGCGATTGGACAGCTCGTGCGATTGAACAATGCGAATGGCTCAAACGTGCGAATGAACCAATGCGGATGAATCAATCGTACGTATGGACAGGTGCGGATGAACAATGCGACTATACAGTTCAATCGTACGAATGAGGGTACGAATGAGTCCAATCGTGCGTATGAGGGATGCGTATGAACTCAGTCATGCGATTGAATCAATCGAGTGACTGAAGCTGCTGTATTTTGAAAATTCTAAGGTTTAAGGTATTTTGGACTCAAAAACACAAATTTTCACTAACCCTAATTGCCGTATGCCTGAAAACTGAACTGGAAACGTCTAAAACAACGTTTGACATAAAAGGATTGCGTTTTTAGTGGAAAAACACAATTTTTATATTAAAAACGATTGAATCACACGTAAATCAAGAGCCAAAGCTCTGATACCACTTGTTAGGATCGAGTATTGAACAAAATACTAACTGATAAACGTGTATACCGAATCGAATAGTGCGGAATCCTATTTGATTGGCGATCCAATCAGTGAGAACGCACGTAGAATCAATTGTAGATTGAATCTAAACGTTAAGAACGATTGGTAATCGATCTAGTGCGATCTATGAACTTGGAACAGGTTCTTAGAGGTCTCTGGACGGCTAGGGTACGTATGTATTCGAAGTGCTTCATTTTTCCATGATTTAAGTGGTATTTATAGGTTAGTATTTCTCATTCGTGCGACTGAACCACAAGTATGGTTCAGTCGTGTGATTGAGCCATTCGGTTGATCCATTCGCACGACTGAGTGTTCAGTCGTGCGACTGAGCTAATCTCATGTTATAATCATAGGACTGATCCAGTCTCCTGGTTCAATCATGTGACTGAGTTATTCACATGAAGTTGTTCATGCGTATGGTCCATTAGCATGGGCCATTCGCATGAGAACTTCACATTACTAAGTTTGAATATATTTCTTAAACATTACATTACCAAGATTAATTCAAACAACCATAAACCTATATAATCAATTCGATACGCGCTAAGCAACTCATTAATGAAATATTAAACATTATAAACACAACCAAACATTTGCATTTCATTAAGTACCCAACTGTTACATATGTGTAAGATAATAAAGACATATTACATTAAGCTCAGAAACTAGGTACACATGTATCTACAAGATATCCATAAGCTTTCATAACATTAACAATTTTTAAGGAAGGCTTTCCTTTGTCTCCTTGGATTATCAAAACTTCATTGTCAAGTGTTGGTATGCGTATAATCTTTTCATAGCATACTACTTCAGCACGGTTTCGAGAAAGCCAATCCATTCCAATGACTACGTCGAAACTTCCAAGCTTGATAGGTAATAAATCGATGCTAAAGGGGTGGTCATTTAGTTGTATGGTGAAATTCTTCATCACTTCATTTGATTCGATTTTCTTTCCATTAGCTAGTTCAATGATGTATTTCTTATTTAACTTACAAGGCCTTACTCCTAATGATGGCTCAACTTAAATCAGCACCAATGTCAAAAAAAACAGACGCATACTAATTATTAACAAGAAATGTATCGTTGACCACGTTGGCTCGTGACGACGCTTCCCTAGCTTCATTTCAAATGCTCTTCCTCTGGCCTGGGTTCCACTCAATTTAGGGCAATCCTTCCTAAAATGTCCCATAATGCCGCATCCAAAACAAGCGAGTCCACTTCCCATTCCTATAACGTCAGGTTTGGTTCAGTAATTCCGTCCCAAGTGTCCGAACTTATGGCAACGAGTGCAGACCTTGTATTCACCACGGTGGGGGTATCCACATCGGTTGCATTTCCCCTGTTGTTCTTGGTTTTGTCTACTATTGTTAGCAGTTGCAACATAAACTCGTTCACTCCTTGGATTAAAACATTTCTTGACGCTCGTTTGTTTTCTGGTTCTTCCAGTCCACTTCCACTTCCCACCAAATGACCTTCTCTCAAACCTGTCAATTCTCCTTTTCGTTTCCATTATCCTTTTTCCAAGGTTGTCTTTCCTGATCAGCGTCCCACTGCGTACCGCATCATCAGTCAGTGATTGAGCAATAGCTATAGCGCTCTGAATGATGGTAGGGTTCGAGGCTGTAATGTTGCTTCTGATTTGAGGAGATAATCCCCAAATATACCTCTCGATTCGGACATATTCCGGTGTGACCATTCGTGGTACTAGTCTGGCTAGGTCGTTGAATCTGGATATGTAAGCTCGTATCTCAGCACCCTCCATCGTAAGATTCCAGAATTCTGTCTCAATTTTCTGCAACTCATTTCGAGGACAATATTCACGAAGCATCATCTCCTTCAGCTGTTCCCAAGTGAGCTCATTAGCATTGGTGTCTCCCAAGATTTGGCGTTGAGAATTCCACCAAGACAGTGCTGCATCCTGAAATGAACAGGCTGCATACTTAACCTTCTGATCATTGGAAAAGTTGCTTATAGCTATAACAGCTTCCATCTTTTATATCCAACGAATGATATCTAGCGGTCCTTCAGCTCCCGTAAACGTTCTTGGATTGCATCCCTGGAATGTTTTATAGGAACACCCTTGAGGTTGTCCACCAGATGAACTGCCTGGGTTTCCATTTTGTCCTGAACCGTTGTTCGCACCGACACCTGAACCAATGTTGGAGCTATTTCCCAATCCATTGCCAGTTGTTCCATTTCCTCCTCTTGATCCGGCTGCTATGTTATCATCGTGTTGCTCCAAGGCTGTTTTGACATGTTGTGCTATTACTTGGGCAAGTTCTTCTGCTGTATTTGGTAGATTAGGGTTTCCGTTTGATGACGTGTTTCGAGTTCCGGGTGGCATATCTAACTTTCTGTTGTACAGGTAGGGTAAGAATGGGGTTTAGTTGTCTTTTAAACCTTTGAGAGTTATAGTGATTTTTTAACTCATTACGCAAATCACGAATATAATGTTATCTTCATAATTCAAAAGTCAAAATTTTCATAATATAATCATCGTAATTTCAAAATAACATGTTCGTTCGTTCCAACATAAAAGTCTAAGTCAATGATCAATTCAGCCACCAAAAGACAATTAAGTTCATAACCATCATATCATAATCAACAAAAGTCTTAAGTTTCAATCATAAACAATACCAGAACTAATACTTAACCTAAGAATGGTGCTCCACTGCCCATGTGCATCAGGTAAGAGATCATCATCATGCAGAATGTAGCTGTCGCCGTGGCCACATCAGCTCATTCTCCCATCACTGCCATCTGTTGTTACGCCAATCCTAGTGATGCTTCAGCGATCTCTACTCTTCCTCCCATCTCAATCATCTGTTGTTGTGCCACCACTAGTGCTTCCTCAGCCGCTTCTGCCCTCTGCTCCGTCAGAGTCAATTGGTTCCTAGTCTCTGAATGACTAGCCTCCAGATCCGATACTCTAAAGTGGATCTGATTCAAAGCACTCTCATCTAACACTCTCTCCTCCTCAATGGTCATCAATTTTCCATCCATAGCCTAGCCTACCTCATCATGAACCCTCATCTTCTTCCTTATCCCCAGTAACTCCTTCTCGTACCCAACACATTGAGCTGTCAAGGTAGCCATTACTCGCTCAATGGGCTCACCACCCATAGTGATCCCACGAGAAGAAGTGGATGACTCCCCAACCTTAAATGTAAAAGGGATCCCATCTCTCGAAGCCCATCGTCTCATAGCATCCATGATCCATCCCCATTGATCGTCCAAAAGTCTGGCCCATTTGGGCATAGGTGCTCCCTCCGTACTCGCCTCAGTATCAGCTACTTTCTTCTTATCCTTGCGCTTCCTTCGCTCGTACACCAATCGAATCTTCGATGGATGTTGCATGGGGGGAATAGGTGCGACAGGGGTCACATCTATCGGAGTCTCACTCTCTGGAACCAAATCAACTGGCTCATCAGTAATCGGCTCAAGAGTGGCTGTGACTGGTGCGGGACTCTCATCTTCAGATTCAGATATCCATTCGTTCCCCGAGTTTTCCATGCCCGGGTAGAAGGTAGCTACGAAGTAGGGCTGGGTAGGGTAGTACCATGGAGTAGTAGAAATGGGTTCCGTTGGGCCCTTGGCACTACTGGTATCGTCAGGTAGCCTCTCTTTGTTTACACGATCAGTCATCTGTAGAAGAATAATACACCTACACTTATTAATCTAATCATAATATACTAACTTAATCTATACTAACAGAATAATTAAATTCTTAGTACTAGGTCTAATCTAATACTGGTCTCACGCCTTAACCTAGCGTAATGCCTTATGGAATGATAGTGTCCTTGGAATATCTAAAACGTTTTAAAGGTTATAGTCTAGATTTTTTTAGAAAACTTTCTAGTTCGCTATAACCGTTGGCTCTGATACCAACTTCTGTCACACCCCGAAAATCGTAGCGGAAGGTCGCATGACGTGGCGGTAACGGGAGTTGGAGTTATTACAACGGTCGCGGTCAAACGTATATATTTTTAAAGGTTGACTTATAAAACACGTGATAAAAATAACCTAATTTATTAGATTATGAAGTTTTGTTCACAAAACTATAGATTGTCAGAGTTCAAAGCATAGTCAACACAAACGTTTGATCCTTCCAAAGACTAATTCCATCATTCCCATACAAGCATACCTATAACCCTAAAAAGCATGAAAATACTAGTTAACATAAAGTTGGTGAGAATTCGGGTTTTTATAAATTCATCAAGTAAATCAGTTTTATCAAATCCGTTATGTCGTAGCGAGATAATATACTTAACATAGACTATCTAGGTACTATGATCAATTCGGGTCATAAGTCCATAATCAAGCCAAGAAACATGTCGTTGCCCCACAACTATCCAGACATATAAATTCCCTCGCTTTTTCCTGACCAGTGCGACTGGTCGCGAGAGCGGGCCCTTCTAACCCGATAGATCTACCAATATACTCTGTGGCCCCACCCCCGAGGTTAATGATTATGAGGGAATTTCGAGCACAATAGTATTCTCCGATACTATTGCCTCATCTTATACCGTCATACACATATTACACTCGTCATCCATCATCTATATAAAAACAGTTTATTATCGTACATGCCTTTCCCCCAAAATAATTTAAATAAACTTTATTTAAAAATGGAGCCGAAGTACTCACCTTTGCTGATTTCAATATCCGGTTTTTATGCGTCTCTCACCGGTTTAATCACGACCCTAGACGTGAAAGAATTTCTTTGAACAGATTGCAAAGTTTTACTCAAAACTGTTTGTTCACCCTACGCTTTTCCAAAATATTTGAAGATGTTTTCTAAGAATCTATTTTGCTTTTGAAAAGGGTTATCATTTTATAACACAGTTTCCTTAATAAACCTATTATCGTGAATACATATACTTGCTAGTATCTAATATGATTTATTTTATTTCTAATTCTCCTTATATTTCTCATAGGGACTACTTTGATTTAAACAATTTAATTAGTTGATTGGTTTCCTTAACTAATTACTTATGGTCTTTTATACAAGATTAAAATTATTATTTTTGTTCCAAAATATTATATTTTCCTTTAAAATAATCTAAAGATATATTAATAAATATATTAGTTTTCATTCATTTTTGGTTAAATGATATATATATATATATATATATATATTACTAATTTGAGGAGTTTTACTATAGATAACTGATATTTTCTTCCATTTTATTTTTAAAATACCATTTATTTCTGAAAATTAATATTTATTTTGTAACAAACGTTTAAGGACATTTATCAATCATCGTACTTATATAAAGTTCCCTAGTCCCTTTTGTTTATCTCGTTTTTCCACTTCATTCACGAGTCTTTCGTCATAGCCAATTTTTCTTAATCTCTATTTAACTTAGTCGTTTTTTCGAAGGTGTCATATCCATTATTTTCTAATGTTTTATTACCATCCATGACTTAATCACCCAACATTTCTTACATTGTTATTAGTCCATATGTTGTTCTAATCAATTGTCCTTATAATCCATAATTCTACAATCCCTTTAGTCCTAAACCTACACCGAAGTCATACATCCATACTAGTACATTCTTATAATCCCAACATCAAGATATACTAATTTTCATCATCTAACAACCTATAATAACAAAAATTTTCAGATTTAAACATCAAAATACCATTTTCATCAATAAACTCATTTTCCAAATCATCAAGTGGGTGAACCAAATAGTCAAGATTTCAATCTTGATGACCCATGCAAGAACATAACATCGAATGATACTCTAAATGGTTATACCTCGAGTCTAAGACCTGGGTTTCTAGCGTTAGCTCACGATGTTCATGACTCGATTTCACCTTTGAAACCTAAACCGGTTTTTGGCTTGAAAACCCTTCTTGGTTTTGACTCCAAAATGACAATGTGGGTCCTTAGAGTAGTGGTGGGGTGATTCCAAAGGTGGGGGATGGGGTTGCGATGCTCAGGGTGACCGAAGGGGGGGTCGGTGGTTTGATGGTGGTGAGGTGACGGATGGGAGATGGTGGTTGATGATGAAGGTGACGGATGGTGGTAGCGGTGGTGAATGGTGGTCGCGGTGGTGACGTCGGACAGTGATGATGGCGTCGGGTGACGACGGTGGTGTTCGGGCGATGGGAGTGACGGGTGAAGATGGTGTCGGGTGGTGATGGTGGTGGCTCCGGCGGTAGGCGACGGTGGTGTGGCTTCGGTGGGGTGGTTTCGGTGGGGTGGTTTCGGTGGGGTGGTGAGAGTGTGGTGGTGGATGGTGGCCGATGGAGAGAAAGGGACAGGGAGAAGGTGAAAAGTTTTGTGTGTGTGTTGGTGAATGTGAACTAGTGTGTGTATGTGGGTATATATATGTGCTTGGGTTGATGTGTTGTCTTGCATGCAAGACAAGGAAATCCATACTCAAGATATTGCATGCAACAAATCATGATTATTATTATTATTATTATTATTATTATTATTATTATTATTATTTATTATTATTATTTATTATTATTATTATTATTATTATTATTATTATATATTATTAAACATTTTGTCTCTATCGGTTTATCCGACAACGGGTTTTACGTTAACATTGGTCAAATACTGTTCATTAACTCTCATGGGTGTAATGTACTGTGTGACAATTCCAAATTCAGCAAGATATTTCTTCTTAAGAAGAAAATTGGTCAATTCTTAGAGAGTCAAACGAGTCAACTAGGGTAATAATTTAATGCTTAAAATTCGAAGAATCGAGTTGGCGTTGACCTGATTTTGCTGGGTTGTTAAAGTCTTCGACTTTCGTAATTATATAAATTAATGTTTTTTTGTCTATATTGTTTTTCAAATTGATTCAACTACTCATATTTTGTTTAACTACCTTTAATAACTTTCACAGATACTATATTCTTTATATAAAAGTGGATGTATTTGAAGTAGAATAGTAACAAAAATAAGCTCGTTTGTGTATAGAAAAGTGTAGGGATTTAAGAATATGGTTTTTGTGCACTAATAGTTTATGCATTTGTAGATAAAGAGCATGTTACAATATTGTGTACAAGTCTTTTCTAGAGATTTAAGCAGCCTAATTAATTATGATGTGTTGTTATGTTAATAACTAATTTAGGGGTTGAACCTAGAGGCTCGAGAAATCAAATCAAGATGAAGATCAAGATCAAAGTCATGAGAGAACCTAAAGTTACCGCACGAAAACTAGCTTCTTGTGTGACAACTTCTAGTCACGCGAGAACTAGTGGTTTCGAGCGAGAACTTCAGTTTTAGTATAAATAGAAGTTTTTGTTATGTAATGTATTGCGTTAGAGCTTATGTAATTTCCTGATTTCACACATATTGTAATTTTTCAAATCAGAGAGTAATATATTTTGAAGTTATTTACATTCATGTTCATGTGCTTATGATTCTTCTTCTTCTTACCGTGAGCGATTATATTCCACGTTCTCCTCACGAGATTGATTTGTGTATTGATGTTGATCCTTACAATTGGTATCAGAGCTTGGTATGCTCTAGATCGATTGAATTGAAGATTGAAAAAGAAGGGCTCGTGAGCATTGAATTCATCGTTATTCGAAGTTCTACTTGATTTCTGCTTAAATTGATCAAATTTGAAGATGATGAAGCTGTTAAGTTCGTTGACTGATGAATTGATGGTGTTTTGAGCTTAATCTAAGCTTAGTTGAATCAATTAGAGACAATTAGAATCTTAATTAAACCTAAATCACTAATTGAACACTTAATTAATCAAATTTTGATCAATGTGGTGAAAGATTGAAGCTGGAAACTTTCAAAATCGAAGAGATCAAACATGTGAAAACTTGGTAATTTTTGTGAAAAGTTAAGTTTTCACGCGATAAGTGGTTCTAACAAAAGTTTTTTACAAAAGATTCCATTCACGTGACAACTTGCAGTTTTTGCAAAATTCAATTACAAAAGTATCCGCGCGAGAACTTTGTATTTGTTCACGATAGAACTCTGAGATTTCACGCGAGAACTTTGAGTTTGAAGATTTTGTGAAAAATTTGATTTTCTAAGTGCGAAAGATGGCTAATCTGAAGCACATCAGTGCCACTTTAAATCTCAACATTGAGATTGGTACTAGCACAAAGCCACCTTTCCTGCTCAGTAAAGAAGATTACCCAGACTACGCATATCGGTGTGAGAACCATGTCATCTCCACTGAACCTCGGATGATGAGATCTATCAAGCAAGATCCATACATCCTGGTATATAAGAATGACAAAGGAGATTTGGTTCCTAAACCTGAACATTTATAGGATGAGGAGGATTTGAAAAGGATGGAGCTTGATGATAAAGCGTATGCTGCCATCACCATGGCACTTACCACTGAGATAGCATAGAAGTTTAAAGACTTTACTAAGGCTAAGGATTTATGGGATGCTATGAAGGAACAAATCATAGAAAATAAAAACATGAGAGTGAGCTGGAAAGACATGCTTAACCAAGAGTTCAATATGTTTAATCATATTCTTGGTGAAACTTTAGAAGCTCAAATGTCTAGGTTTGTGAAGCTGATCACAAAAATAAAGAGTGCAGGAATTACTTTGGAGAATATAGCAGTAAATAAAAAGCTATTAAATTCTCTACCATATAGCTGGAACAACAACTGCACTACTATCAAGAGAACCAAGGATTTGTTTACCTTCTCTCTCAGTGATCTCATCTCAACCATCAAATCCTATGATATGGATGATAAGAAAAGGGCTGCAAACTATATCAACACAATAGGAGCTGAAGCATAGGAATTGTATGCCAAAATGGCTAGTAATCCAAATTACTATGCCAGCTACTCTTAGTCAACAAAAATAGTCAGCAACTTCTTCTCATCAAACAGTCAAAGATCAAACCTTGGCCCAATCCTTGCCTCAATACTAAACTTCTCATCACAATCCTTATGTCCAAGCTTAAATCCAACCACAACTTCAAACCTACCCTCAAATTCAAGTTTCTCAACCAACACAACAAGCATTGTTAATTCTCAATCCAACAAACAAACCATTCAGATGCTGAAGAGCACCTGGCTTTATTCACCACCTTCGTGAACAGCTATGAAGCATTTACTGCTAGAAGTCTCGGTGCACCAACCATCTTGTTAATAACTTACAACAAGTTCATTCCGATGATGTAGAAGAGAATGCTATTAAATATCAGATGGCTATGGTGGTGTATAGAGCTAAGAATTTTGCTAGGAGAACTGGAAGGAAGGTGTTTGGTATGAACAACTCTAGCAAGATAGGGTTTGATAAGTCTAGTTTGAGATGCTACAATTATGACAAACCTGGCCACTTTACCAGAAAATGCACTGAAGCCAGATCAAACCATAATGATCATGGAAAGAAAATGGTGACTGTGGAGGTGGAAACAAAGAATGATCAAGGCAGATCATCCAGATGCAAAGCCTTGGTGTCATAAACCAATGAAGAATATGATTGGTCAGACCAGATGAAAATTCTTGATATCAAGCTGTTTACTGCTTTGTTAGCTAAAATCCAAATAGTTGATGAGCATGTTAAAGACAATTTGTTTGCTGAGTTTATGTATGATGATCTGTTGAATGATGTGTTTTCTAAATAGGAGAAGGTTAAAGTTGAGAAAGTTGAAGGAGAGTAGGTGGAAGAGGTGAAAACTAAAGAAGTGTAGAATAGTAATGAAATAGCTGTTGATGTGTTTTCAAAATAGGAGAAGGTTAAAGTTGAGAAAGTTGAAGGAGAGTATGTGGAAGTGGTGAAAACTAAAGAAGTGCAGAATAGTAATGAAATAGCTGTTGAGATTACTCCAGCTCAATTTCAAAAGAAAGAAGAGAAAGAAGCAAAGACTGTTGAGTTCACTCCAGTCAAGTTTGGCAGAAACTAAAGGAAAAGCTATTGAGTTAACTCCAACTGAAACAGAGAAGAAAGTTCATGCTGTTAAGGAAACTCTAGCTTCTAATTATGTAAATCAAGATAATGTTCTTAAGATCACTCCGACATCTGTTGTAGAAAAATCTGTGGAGAAAGCCTTCATGGTAAATGTTGTCCATGAAGAGACAAAGAAGAATGCAGAAACCGATGAGGTATATACTAATATTTGTTCAAATGAGTGTATTGAAAAGGTACAAAGATATAGAATTTACAATGAACGATTGATCTTAGAAGTTGAGAAACTTCAATATCAAGCTCCTAAATATAAAACTGATGAGAATTTTTTAAAGAAAAGATATATATGGCTTAACCAAATCGATTTATCAATCAAAATTTGATCTTTATGATAAAGATTGTAACATAAACGATTTGACAACTCGTAATAATGAACTATCTTTAGAGATTAATAAACTAAACAATAAACTCTTGTCTGTAAAATTGATTGTTAAGAAATTTGAATTATCTTCAAATATGGTTAAAGTATAATCAAATCTCAGATGACATATAAAATTAATGGTGGTAAAGATGGAGTTGGTTATTCTAACATTGCACCACCGATTAACCATGATTATACTTCTTTGCCTTCATCAATTCATATATGTGATAAAGAGACCTATGGATTAAGTTTTCAACCAAATTCTGACTTACAGTCAATGTTTCACTGGCTGCTGACCCTGTCATAAAAACTAAAATTAAAGTTCATCATGATAATTCTTTGGCAAAAGTATGAAGATGGACGGGTTGGTTGAAGAATGGCAAAGTGATGATGAGTTAGTTTTTCAGGAAAATAAAACTTGTAACAAAAAAAATCTTGTAATTCATCATCAATGATCAATGAAAGTTCAAAAGTTTCTAGTACTACAAATGATTGTTCAAAACTGTCTAACAAAGAAAAGAAACTGAAATCCAAAATAGATTTTAAGACCAATGAAAGAAAACGAGTCACAACATCTGTATCTGACTTGAAAACGGATTTCAAGAACAGGTTTGTTTCAAAAGGCAACATTGATAAACAAGATTAGAATTTTAAGGAAATAAACTCAAGTTTCTTTAAAAATATATCCCCTATTATTGCTAACTCTGTAAAACAAGATGTATGTAGATTAGGTACAAAAGAAACTGGTCCTACTCAAGTAACTTCCATTCACAAGGATAAAGCTAAACTAAAAGCTTCGTTAGCCTCAGAAGAGAATCATTTTGTTAGGACAATTCATAATGACAAAGGAAAACGAGAGACTGTTAAAGAATCTATAGGCCAAAGACATACTAAAGCCAGATTCTATGATAATTGTGGAAATTATTATCAACAGTTCATGAAAACAACTCGAGAGCAAAATGTGTTTCATAATAAATGTTGTTATATGTATGGAAAGCCAAATACATGGCTAGAAACTGTAATCATAAGCAATTGACAAGTAAACAAAGATTTCACAATTATATTGCAAATAATAGAAAACAAATTTTTATAAATGCCAAATTTAGGAGGAATTTAAGCCAGTCAAACCATTTTACTGATAAAAGAAATATTCAACTAAACATAAATTTTCAAAAATAAAATACCAACAAGAAATCTTTACATGTCAATGATGACAATTATTCTTTCACACAAATTGCTTTCAAGAAATTGGTTACATATCTGATCAAACCAATTCAAAAATGGAAGAATAAAACAACTCAATCAGAACCTGATATTGTTAAAGATTATATATTCAACGATCAAAGAGATATGATATTGAAGTCTGTATCATATTTAGATGAAAATGGTGTACTCAAGTCAACCATAGCTTAGGTTCTTAAAATGAAGAAATGATTCATTTGTAAAGGAACATCCAAGACCCAGCATCAACAGTGTTTGGCATGTTGTGTAACGCCCTGAAATATCAAAGTAATCAACTTAGAAATAACGGGGTCAAGTCAGGAGATAAAAATATATATATTTAAACTTTTATATATATATATATATATATATGTGTGTGGATAATGGACTTAATTGGATCCATAGATTAAGTAATAGATGGGCTTAAGAGCCCATTACCATCCTTAAACAACTCTAATCAGGCACCATAACCCACACTTGTAACCAAAGAAACAAAAAATTCTAAAGAGAGAGAAGAGAGAGAAAGTAAGAGAAGATCAAAGGTCTGAAGCTTGGTGTGTTAAGGGCTGATAAACTGAGTATTGGAGCATCAAACAACGAAGAAGTAGCAAGGATTTTAGACAAGAATCATTCCCAAAACATCCTTATTAGATTAGATCTGGAAACTAGGGTTTTGGATTGGAAAAGTTGCAAAAAAATCACATAAAAGGTCACATTTTTATGTATGAAATTATGTAAAATGCTTAAATATAGTTTCATGGATGAAAAACAAAGATTTTGAATGTAAAAAGTTAAGATTTTGGGTTAAAAACGGACTTGTTTGTCATTTTTATACGTCTAGCGAAACTGTGGGCCCGATCAGCGAAACTAGTAGTTCTCCTAGCGAAACTAGTAGTTCTCTTAGCGAAACTAGTAGTTCTCCTAGCGAAACTAAGAGAAGTTCCAGCGAAACTAAGAGAAGTTCCAGCGAAACTTAAAGAAGTTCCAGTGAAATTCGCTGGCAACTTTTGCTAGTGCTTAGGTTGACCAATAGATCTTGCGAACCTAGGAAATTCCAATGAAAGTTGGGCGCAACTGGCAGTGAAACCGCGGTGTGAAACTGGCAGCGAAACTACCAGCGAAACTAATAGCGAATCTGACAATGAAACTACCAGTGAAATTGCTGGCGAAATTGTGTAGAGAATGACATATTTGTGTGTTAACTATTATGCACACCCTGTGACCTGATCATAGGCTAGGTAACTTAGACGCAGGGTTACTTATCGACCATGTGAGTTCTAGATCCCTTTATTTACAAGTTTTTCCATGTTTTGGGGATATTATGCATAGTAAACCTAAGATTTTCAAGTAAAGTTTTCAAGAGGTTTTAACAAGAAAATAAAAATTTCTATAACAAAATATGTTGTATAAAGTCCTTTAAATAAAAAAAATTCTGAAAGGATCTCAGCATCTAGTTTAATCAATTAGATTGGATTTGCAGCGGAATTAGCACACGAATTAGACAAATTCAAGCAAGAATACAAGAGATATAGCAATGAAACAGTAGGTTATAGAGAGAGAGAATTTCTGCAAAAAGGTGTATTTCATTCAATCACACGTTTTGGCATATTTACAATTAGGTCATCTTTCCTTTCATAGGAAAGATGACGTCAGCTGATGTCACTTAACAGTGACATCAAACCGTTATTACAACAAACTACTGAAAGTAGACTAAACTACTGAAGATGTCTAACAGCTGACATCTTCTTACAAAAAGACAAGTGTTAACTAACACTATAACTACTGAAATAAAACTACTGAAACTACAACGTCTGAAGAACATGCTCTTTAGATGTTTTACAAAGTACTGAAACAGAAAAGAAACTACTGAAAAGAAAAGACTGAAAGGAAACCATCACAACAACTAAAGAATACTTCTTCAGCTGTTGTGACAAACACTGAAGGCTTCAGTACTTGATTTCAGACTTGAACTTCAGTTGTTGTCATTAGCTGATGTCTTCAGTTGTTGTCATCAGCTGATGTCTTCAGTTGTTGTCTTCAGTTTTTGTACTTCAGCTGATGTCTTCAGACTTTGTACTTCAGCTGATGTCTTCAGACTTTGTACTTCAGCTGATGAGGTCTTCAGTCTTTGTACTTCAGCTGATGGTCTTCAGTCTTTGTACTTCAGCTGATGGTCTTCAGTCTTTGTCATTATCAGCTGTTGAAGTCTCTAGCAGTTGTTGTGATGTCTGTGGGACTTAAATGTTTTTCTGATCTGGCTCATTGGTTCTTTCGGTCCAACAAACTCCCCCTGAACCAACGCAGCCAAAACCTTTAAGCTTATTGAATGTCCCACTTATTAGGCAGAAAGATTGGTCTTTTTCTTCTGGATCAGCTCAGAAATGACCCATATCAGCACATGCCTAGGAAGGGGTCTCAACGATCTTATTGGCAAAGGATGGATGGGAACTCTGTCTTGGGGAACTGGACACAGAGCTGTTACCCCATCCATGAGACCTACTTCCCAACTATGAGTCTATAAGACTCTCTTGTATAGGCCTCTAGGAAAACTATATGTTCCTCCATGGTAAGCTCTTCTGGTTCTCCCTCAAAGAAAGATTCAGGCTCATAAAAATCAGAGAGGTATTTGACCTGTTTTTCATTTTTGAGCTCCACTGTGGTTATCTCTCTATATGCAAATTCATCAGGGTGATTACCCTCAAGAATCAAGTAGAGCTCATCCTTCCTGATTTCCTCAAGCCTCTTATACACCAACCCCGTTTTCACCATTCTATTTTGCAGCATCTTTTGTGGGGGCATATTAGATGTATAGGCTTTCTTGAAATCTTCAAGGATATCCCAGGGTGATATTACAATGGCAAGTATGATCACTACATCTACAATCTTTTTCACTTGCCCATTGTATCTCTGAGGAATGTTTTTCTTTTAGATCTTATGAGACACCCTGGGATCAGGCCAAATCCTCACTCTCTCTTTTTGATATTGAAATGTATGCTTGAGAGTGTATAATCTCTGAGCTTGTTTCCTCATGTTTATGATTGATGAGGAAGCTGCATATGCTTTGTCAACCCTTCTTAACAATTCCTCATCATAGTGTTTGTGAAGCTCTTCTTCTTCTAGCTTCACTTTCACAGTCTGCCTTTGGAGTTCAGGAGTAATTGTTGGAGGGTGACTTTTGGCCTTAGGCAATGGAATAACAGCTAAGATAGGCAGCCTATCTTCTTCCTCATCATCTTCTTCTTCTAGCCTCAACACCCTTCTCTTCCTCTTCAGGGGTGCATCATCGGCTATTGGTTTTGTGGGTAAGGGAGTTGGTTTTGATGGTTGTGGTGTGGTTTGTTTTAGTGTGGGAAATTGGGCAGGCTGTTCTAGCAGTTTAGATGTGAGTGAGGCTTTGGTTTGCTTAGCCAGTTTAGTCCTGTTCCCAGCACCAGCTTCACTTAAGGCTTCTATGACCAGCCCCTTGGAGAATACATCAGACGAACAGATCTTGGTGGTTATTGCCAAGATGCTATTCCTGGGCCATGATTTGATCTCCAGGACTGATTTCCCTAGATACTTCGAAGTGAACCTGGCCATAGCTTCAAGTCTCTCCTTCTCTTCAGTGCTATAGCCAGTCCAGCGGTTTTCTATCTCTTCAATCTCTAATTTCCTGATTTCTGAGTCAAGTTGAGCAGTATCGAAGCCTTGCCTAAACAACTGATCAATGATGTTATCCATTGATCGGCTGTGTTGGGCATCAGCTTCCTTAATCATCTCATCCAACTTTTTCTCAATCTCTTTTTCTCCCTTCTTCTTTTTGTATGTGACATGAAAGTCTTTTTCACTTTCAGTCACTTTCTCCATTTCAGTTCCCTTCTCACTCTCCTTCTCTTTCTCAGCCTCCACTACCATCTCCCTCTCAAATTCCACCTCTTTCTCAGCTTCTTTCTCCTTCTCTCTTTCCTCCTCAACTCTCTTTCTCTTGATTGCTTTCACTGACTGAGTCTCCCCCTTTTGGTTGCATTGGTTGCAGGGATTTGACTGTCAGAAAGCTTTTTAGTCACAGCATCATCCACTAGGGTTTTTATATTTGAGGCAATCCTCTCATCAAGGGTTTTATTCACTATGTCAGTGATGATGGGTGTGATGAGAGGCAGAGAAGTTTGAAAGATAGTAACCATTTGCTCAGAGGGGTTCTGTCCCTGAGCAATGGCACAAGAAGCAGAGGCTGGTGGCGGAGATTTTGGGAGTGGCTCTGTGTGTGGGAAACCTTCAGGTGAAGGTGCCATCTGTGGGTTTATGGTGGCAGATGGACTTGATTCTTGAGAGAATTTGGCAAGTAATTCTTTTAATCTACTTACCTCTTCCTGAAGAATAGTGTTCTGGGCTAGAACATCATAAAAGAAGCCCAGGTCATCATCAGTGTTAACTGAATCACCTGACCTCCTGATTAGATCAGGATGTACATGTGCTGAGTGTGGCTCAGTAATCACATGTGCCCCTTTTTCTTAGTACTGGGGACTTCCTGCCTCAGGATTAGATCCTTCATCGGCAGTTGCCTCTGGTGAGAACTTAGAGATGGTACCAGCTTCATCCTTTTCATGTGCTGAAGTAGGGGAAGTGGCAGCCTCACCAGATATTCTTATCTCCTCTTCTACACTGGGAGATAGAACATTGTAATCCCTATGCTGTTGGATCTCATCAACACTTGGATCCTCCCTCTCATTGGTTGGGGTTTTCCCAGTTGTTATAGGTGCCTGGGGAGAGGGTGGAGTTTTAAGATGAGTCAGCACTTCTGCTATGATGAATGTTGGGCTTTGAGGGACGGTTGCAGTGGGAGATGGGGTTGAAGCAGTTTGCACCTGGGGAGATTAGTGCTTTTCAATGGCAACCTTCTCAAGTAAGAAAGGTTCCAGATATGTGGATGCCCCTGAAGTGGTTGCATCAGGATCCTGTTGAGAGGATACCTGAGCGGTTGTGGTTGGTAGAGTCATGGTAACTGCTGGGGGAATACTGTCAGCAGTTACTGCCTGCCTTGGTTGTGCAGGGGCATCCTCAGGGGACTCATCTCCCTGAGTAGCCTTTTTGGGCTTTTTGTGTTTGGGTTTGGTGGGGACTTTGGATTTGGAGGTGGAGGCTGCGGGTTCCAGCTGCTTGGGTTTTCGTAGCTTGGCAGCCTGTTTGAGTGTTTGGTCAGAGTTGTGCCTGGAGTATACTTCAGGCAATACAGCCATAGCAGGGACTCCAAGGCCAACAAGTCCCTCAGCTTTCAGCTGGTTCTCAATAATGGCCATAATGAACCGTGGATATAATATCCATCGGTTAGCAAGAGGTTTTAAGGCCATATCTTTAAGTTCCAAAAATATTATTTCAGAAAAATTTAAACTTTGTTGCTCAAGGATAGAAAATAATACCTGCTGCCACCTAGATGGCATTTGATCCCAAGAAGAAGTTTTAGGGGCTAAGCAGACATTGACCATGTGAAATATAAGGTGTTCAGCATCATGGAAGTGCTTCTTGAGGATTGTTGAAGCACGTAGGTCACCTTGATATCCATGGTGGGCAAAGGATAGATCAGTGGTGCCCTTTGGATATTCAGTGGTGAAGGTGGCATCATTCAATTTTAGGGTTTGGCGAATGATTGCAGGAGTGATAACCACCTTCTTCTTGTTGATGAACGACTGGAGAGAGACCTCAGTGTCATTCTCTCCAGTGGTAAGGGTGACGTTCGTCCAAAATTGGTGTAGGGATTCGGCATAGATGGTTGGATTGAGGAGAAAGGCCATTTTATATGGGGAATCAACCATCAGATCGATTGCATGATCAAACTTGGTCCAGAATGTGGTTTTAATAAGGTAGGCAACACAGTTATGGCGAGATTTGAGCTGCATGGTCGCCATTAATATGATGAGAGAGGTTTCAGAGTTTTTGAACGTTAGGTTATGAGAGAATGAAAAACTCTGAAGGTAGGGTTAGGTATTTATAGGGTAAGGATATGAAACAGCTGAAAGAAAACGACTGAAGGTTTTGGTGTTAGTCATCAGTTGTTTGAAACGACTAATAACATGGTTTTAACCTTCAGAGGTTGTAAACATCTGAGGACTTGGTATTAAGCATCGGTAGTTAAAACTGCTGAGACCATGGTTTTGTCCTTTAGATGTTGCAAACGACTGAAGACTTGTTGTTAATCATCATTAGTTAATAACTACTGAAGATATGGTTTTCATCTTCAGACGTTGTAAACAACTGAAGACTTGGTGTTAGTCATCAGTAGTTGTAAACTACTGAAGACATGGTTTGGCTTCAGTTGTTGTAAACAACTGAGGACTTGGTGTTAGTCATCAGTAGTTGTAAAACTACTGAAGACATGGTTTTTTTCTTCAGTTGTTTGGATATGAAACAGCAGATGTTGAAATCAGCTGAAGAGTAAATTTACTCAGCAGCTGTTGTCGTCAATTCAGTTGTTTCATTCTGACCTCAACATTTACTCATCAAACTTTTTTTGACTTTCAGATGTTTCATTGGCCTTCAGCTCTTGTGAATATTTATTCTTTAGCTCTTGTGAACAGATGTTCAGAAGATCTGATAAAATAAATTATTCTTCAGAGCTTGTGAACAAATATTGTCTTCAGTACTTATGTGTAAGATTACACATCAGTACTTATGAACAAAATTTGTTCTTCAGTACTTATTTGTTAGAAAGATAGACATCAGTAGTTATAACCACATCACTAGTTGTAACTACATCAGTTGTTTTCAACAAATAACGTACTTTAGTACTTTGAAGTATTTTAGTCTTCAGTAGTTATGAAAAATACTAAAGACTAAATAATTCATCAGTACTTATTTTTGAGTTTTGTATACTAATGCTCATCAGTACTTGTCTGATCAGAACTAGTATTAGTCAATTTATTCCAGCTGCAGCATACCAAGCCTTAGCACCAGATTTTGAAAAGTGGCACTATCTAAAGGCTTAGTAAATATGTCTGCAAGCTCATCAGCACTAGGCACAAACTTTGGATCAATCAGACCTTTTTCATAACAATCCCTTATAAAATGATGTCTGATCTCAATATGTTTGGTCCTAGAATCATGGACTGGATTCTTAACAATACAAAGAGCTGAAGCACTATCCATTAGTAATGGAGTCTTAGTTTCTGTAATGCCATAATCCAATAGTTGATTCTGAAGCCAGAGTACCTGGGATGTACAACTTGCAGCAGCAATGTACTCTGCTTCAGCAGTTGATGTAGCAATTGATGTTTGTTTCTTACTCTGCCAAGAAACTAAACAATTTCCTAGGAATTGGCATCCACCAGAAGTTGACTTTCTTGTCACCTTGCACCCTACATAGTCACTATCAGAGAAAGCAACTAATTTGCAAGAATGCCTAGTGGAATACCAAAGTCCTAGTGATTGAGTACCTTGCAAATATCTAAAGATCCTTTTGATTGTAATCAAATGGGATTCTTTAGGTGCAGCCTGAAATCTAGCATAGACACAAGTTACAAACATAATGTCTAGTTTAGAAGCTGTAAGGTACAACAAGGACCCAATCTGTGACATCCGTCACCACAAGGTCCGTCATTTAACGTGAGTTTCGTTAACTATTCTTAGAACATTCATTCCTCACCTTCACAGACTATTCGTGAGGACATCATACTTGTTTGGTTTCTTTTACAGTTATGATACCATTATTTGCAACCATATCATCCAAAACGCTCACGAATATCACAGCCGACATCACCAATTATATTATGTTATATAATATAAACATCATAAACAACAATATATTCAAGATATAAACAACAGTAAACACATCCTTATAATTAGTATGACGCGCGTATCTACGTTGTTATCAACCGAAACAAGTTTGGGGACTTGGGGCTAAGTGCAGGGACTAAACTTGACAAATTGCCAAACTAGGGCTGGGTATAAATACCCCACACCAGCCCTAGCCTTCACATTCTGCTTCTTCTTCTTCTTCTTCACCTTCTTCTCCATTTTCTCTCAATCTAGCACCACAATTCATCATGTTTGTTGCGTTTCACCGTCAAATCTTGGTTATCATCGTGAATACTCACTTCTAGCAGGTAGATAACCTTGTTTGACCCGTTTCTTGCTCGATTTAACCTCTGCGTTTTCTAGGGTTTCGGGTGTTCGGGTTCATCTGAGCACAAGAGGTCGTGGGGGTGCGTGTGTAGCCTTTTTGAGTGTGCATTTTACTTAGATATGTTAGATGAGTGTTTCTGAAGTTTCTTGATGTGTGAAACCCATGCCCGGAGCAACTGGACGCTGCTCGGTGCATCAGCAGTCACGACCTGCTGTACAGGGCGACTGGTCTTTCAAGCGACTGAGTCGTGCGACTAAGTGAGTCGTGCGACAGAGTCCATGCATCTGAGTCCATCGTGCGACTAAGTGGTGCGATTGGGGTGAGTCGTGCGACTGAGTCCATGCGTATGTGTGTGTCATGTGATTGAATGCATGCGATTGAGAGTGTGTGCGATTGAGTCAATGCGGATGAATGTGTGCGACTATGTGTATCGCGCGACTGAAGGTCCAGTCGCACGAATGAGAGTTCAGTCGTACGAATGAAGCTGATTCGCATGACTGAAGGCTGAATCGTGCGAATGGAAGGTTGAGTCCTGTGATTGGGTGCTGTGGTACGATTGAGTGCTTAGTCGCACGAATGGGAGTTCAATCGGGCGAATGAAGCTGATTCGCACGACTGAAAGTTGATTCGTGCGAATGGAGTGTCCAGTCGTGCGTCTGGTCTTGTCATGCAAATGGAATCATTATGTGTGAAGTCTTCCTGTGTGTGGTGTGTGTTGTCGTGTGATCTTAAGGTGACATCGACATGGTTGCCATTGCTAATGACAATCTTTAAGATTAAGACTATTGGACTTATTAATGTTATTTCCAAATCCAATCTACTTAACATTTTGCAATCGGTAACAAACGAATCATAACACAAACACTTACCAAGTACTTTTCTGACAATGGTAACACTTTTACATAAATTTTATCGATAATGGCAATGTTACTAGTGTCTAGATCTACATAAGATCTATTGTGTGTGTTTGTGTGCAAGTATTACCCACGACCGAACCGAAACTGCCCGAGCCTATTGAACACCATCTTATGCTTTATGCTCATTATTAATGCTTGTTAGTAACTGTCAAATAGGTGTTGACTGTTCATAGCATTCTACTGTTGGGAATATTCGTTCGTGCTTATCATCTATTCGGTGAGTTTCGTGGCCCCTTTTTACGCATATATAACTTTTAAACATTTTCAAACTTGGGGGAAAAGAATGCTCGCTTACTCAACACATTTTCAAGCATCTTCCTTAGTGGAAGTCTACTGCAACTCTTATGGTTAACTTATCTTGCTTATCTTGTTGAATGATGCTGTTGTGACTCTTGACTCTATGCTATGTTTCTACCTTGTATATTACTTGGTGGCTTTACATTTCTATGCACTATTACTTGATGCTATGTGTTGTATGATGTTACTTGTGAATGCTATTGACCTTGGATGCTCTCGGCGGTGAGGTTCTTCTTCATGGGTCTACTTTGTGGTTCTTCTTTGCCGAGCATCCATTACAACCATTAATCCCGGTAATGGGACCTAAGGATTGATTTGGTTGTAGCCTATACATATGTGCTTAGTGGATCTTGCTACGTCATGTGAACTTGTCTTTTAATACAACCCTTAATCCCGGTAATGGGACCTAAGGATTGGTTTGGTTGTAACCTATACGTATGCGCTTAGTGGATCTTGCTACGTCATGTGAACTTGTCTTTTAATACAACCCTTAATCCCGGTAATGGGACCTAAAGATTGGTTTGGTTGTAAACTATACGTATGCGCTTTGTGGATCTTGCTACGTCATTTTAAACTATTTACGCTTTGGGAATGCTTTCTATACAGCCATCAATTCCCGTGTGGAACCGATGAATAGGTTTGGCTGTAGCTATTTATAACTGGTAAAACTGCCTACACATAAGTGTAGTTGCGGTAGCACTTATTAAACTTACATACTGTTTTCATCTTAACATATTTTATTACTTAAAACTTGCGAAGCTCACCAACAATTATGTTGACCGTTTTGAGCATCTCTTTTCAGGTGATCAAGGTAATTGAAGTTCTAGGAGTGCTGCCTTTTAGTGGAGACCCTAGGAAGCATATTTTTGAGACTGAACATACATGATGAACAATTCTTTTGTACATTGTTGCAGTCTACTAAACAATTAACATTCTTTTGAACACTTGTTCCTGGGTTGTGGGAAACTAAACAATGTTATTCTACATGGTTATGTGATCCTTACATGTTATGCTTATGGCTATGTTATCGTGAATATTGACTGAACGCGACACAAGTCTCCATTTGTGTTCGGGTGTCGTCATGACACGTTTGTCATCATATTTATATTGCTTCTCTATCGTATACCATGTGTTATGATGATCCCGTCTATCTCGCATCCCCGTCTTTCCGCTATCAACGGGGGTGTGACAGACTGATATCAGAGCCATTGGTTATAGAGAATTAGGCAATACACTTGACCTAGACTATAACCTAGGAACCTTTATGTAGAATGCATACTAGGACTGGCTTGCATTAGATATTACATGCATGTTCCTCTATACTTGTTTCTTGTCTCTATACGTGATTCTATACATATGTGCTTGTTATCTGATCATCCCGAGGAAGACACTATTACTCTTAGTCTTTCTCCCCGGGATACCTTTATACTAGAACTTTACGTTCGTATGCGCACAACATCATATCATTAGGTCGAGATACCTGAACAGAAGGGAACCTCGGTGATCACGCGTAGCGTCGATCTCAGATACTAAATCCGACCCTAACATGGATATGCCTGAAATCCTAAAAGTATGAAGGATAGGCAACTATCATTAAACATATTGTGCTTATATGCTTGGAGTTTACTTGTTACTACATATTACTATTGGAATACTAATGGCTCATGGACATGAGGACATTACACAAACCATGCTTAATGAGTGTTGATAATACTATGATGTTAACTTGGGGTAAATGAAGCTAAGGGTGACCATGCAAGGCAAATTACCATTACGGGTGCACACGTAATTGCAATTTGCACTGCATGAGAAGTCTGGCAAATCTTACCATGAGGTAACGATCAGGAGTATCACAAGTTCTCTATTCTATACCCTAGAGTGTGCTAGGATCATAATTCTAGTAAAACCTCGTTAAGGGTAACAAAACATTACTAACATCTACTATTACATAAGTCCTGTCCAACTTAGAGCCTTCATGGTATTTCCAATCATGACATTGATTCTATCTTTCGCGAAATATTCCTCCACTTAGCATTTCAGTAACTAAGGAACTGATTGAATGCTTAGAATGAAAGTGGACTTCAGGAAATGTAGAGGAGTGATGATACTTTCTACACATACATTACGTTGTTCATTGGGATTATGCTAAGGAAAATTAGGATGTCATGTAACCGGTTTAAGCGTCATTCAAGGTATATCGTGGATGTGGTGGGAACACTGCGGGGAACCCTATATATAAGCATCACCGGTATATTAAGAATGTGCTTAAACTGGGCTACGTGATGATCTTGATGGACCGAAGCATGGATTATTGGAACTTGATGAGTGGAATCATACGTGTATCTTAAAGTGACTAAGGTTTACATGTTTACACCTTTCTATGATTAGAAGATGCCGCATAGAAGAGTCACACGTAGTACCAATCAAGAAGGTGAGACCCCATAAGGCAGAGGTAGGGGTAGACCACCAAGAACAGGTGGTGCTCCAGCTGGCAACAATCAGAGAACTGACAACCCTGACATAGCTGCTATGATTGCTCAGCAGCTAGTCGCACTGATTACAACTATAGTGACTCAAGTGAGCGACACTCTTCTGAATCATCATCTCCACGGGGATCATGATACTAATTATCAGCATAACCAAGGAACAGGGGAAGACACTGGGATTGGTGGAACAACAGGGAACGAAACTGGGGTCGACAAAACTAGACGGGGATGTTCTTACAAGGAATTTGTGGCCTGCAAACCCTGAGAATTCGATGGGAAAGGTGGGGCGATAGCCCTGACTAGATGGCTTGAAAAGATGGAGGCAGTGATTGACATCAGTGAATGCCTCGACAGCCAAAGAATCAAGTATGCCACGTGTTCACTACAGGGCAAGGCACTAACCTGGTGGAACACCCAGGTTCAAGCTAGAGGAAGAGAATCTACGATGCAAATGACTTGGGATGAGTTCAAAGCCCTGATTACTGAGGAATACTGCCCTCTCAACGAGATGCAGAAACTTGAGCAGGAATTCTGGAACCATGCGATGGTAGGAGCTGGGCATGCAGCTTATACTGACCGATTCCACGAGCTGGCTAGACTAGTTCCACACCTAGTCACTCCGGAATCTAAGAGGATTGAAAGGTACATTTGGGGACTCGCGCCTCAAATCTGAGCATTGGTAACAGCAGCTGCTCCTCTCATGATTCAGAGGGTAATCCTGAAGGCCGGCGCTCTAACTGATGAGATGGTAAGAACAGGGATGTTGGGTAGGGGAGCAGAGAAAAGAAAGGAGGCTAGGGAAACGAGCCAGTCTAATGCCGGAAGATTTGATAAGAAGGCCAAGATGACCCGAAATTATGTGGCGGTGACTCAAGAAAGGAAAGAATATGTTGGGCCGTACCCGAAATGTAACAGGTGCACTCTTTATCATCCCCCAGCAACGTCGTGTCGGGTGTGTGCGAATTGTAAGCACCCGGGGCACCTAGCGAAGGATTGTAGAACTGCGCCGAATTTGGTAGCGCCCGTCAACGCGGTTAACCCCGCCGAAATGCCAAGGCTTGTTATGAGTACGGAGGTCTTGGTCACTACCGGAACATGTGCCCAAGACTGAATAGGGCACCGGGTCAACAAGGGAATAACCAGCAGCAAGTGATGGCCATAGCTGGTAATCCGGGCCAAGGGAATCAAGGAAATGCTGCCAGAGGACGTGCGTTCGTTATCAGAGCAAATGACGCCCGTCAGGACCCGAATGTTGTTACGGGTACGTACTTGCTCAATCACCACTTCGCATCCATACTATTTGATACTGGAGCTGACAATAGTTTCATATCTTCTGATTTTGCACACATGCTTGCCTTGAACCCTAGTAGACTAGAAACTAGCTTCTCCGTAGAAATGGTCAACGGTATAGTTGTACAAGCAGATGAGATTATTAGACAGTGCTCCATGATATTGGAGAACCATGCCTTCGGCATAGACTTAATACCTTTCGAGTTGGGGAGCTTCGATGTGATTGTGGGAATGGATTGGTTGTCGAAACACGGAGCCGAGATTGTTTGTCGAGAGAAAGTAGTACGAATCCCCATGCCAAACGAGGAGGTACTCAAGATTCAAGGAGAACGACCGGAAGAACTCTGAAGCTTATTACTTGCATGAAAATGCGACGATGTTTACGAAAGCAGTGTTACGTATTTCTGGCCCATGTAGTAGGAAAGGAAGAAGAAGGCAACAAGTTGGTGGATATTACTGTAGTACGAGATTATCCGAAAGTATTCCCTGATGACCTGTCGGGTTTACCTCCTCCGACAGGTGGAATTTCGAATCGAGTTGGTTCCTGGAGCTACGCTGGTAGCAAAAGCACCATACCGGTTAGCGCCATCCGAAATGCAAGAGTTATCTAGCCAACTGCAAGAGCTATTGGAGAAGGGTTTTATTCGACCGAGCCATTCACCATAGGGAGCACCGGTCTTGTTTGTCAAAAAGAAAGATGGGTCATTCCGCATGTGCATCGATTATCGCGAGTTGAACAAGTTGACTGTGAAGAATCGATATCCTCTTCCCAGAGTTGATGACTTATTTGATTAGTTGCAAGGAGCTTTATACTTCTCCAAGATTGATCTTCGTTCTGGATATCATCAATTGAGGGTTTTCGAGGATGACATACCGAAAACAACATTTAGGACTCGTTATGGTCATTATGAGTTCTTAGTTATGCCGTTCGGACTGACTAACGCACCAGCTGTATTCATGGATCTGATGAATCGGGTGTGTAAACCATACTTGGATAAGTTCGTGATCTTATTCATTGACGAAATACTTATCTACTCTCGAACGAAATAAGACCACGAGGAACATCTTCGGGCCATACTGAGTTTGTTACAAGAAGAGAAACTTTTCGCTAAACTCTCGAAGTGCGAGTTTTGGCTTCGAGAAGTGAAGTTTTTAGCGCATGTGGTTAACGAGAATGGGATTCATGTAGATCTTAGCAAAATTGAAGCAGTGAAGAAATGGGATACACCCCAGACCCCCTCAGAGATACGACAATTCTTAGGATTGGCCGGATACTATCGTCGCTTCATTGCAAATTTTTCAAAGATTGCTCAACCGTTAACTATGTTGACTCAGAAAGACAAGAAGTTTGATTGGGGATATGCCCAAGAACAAGCATTCCAAATGTTGAAAGAGAAGTTATGCAACGCACCGATATTGTCCCTTCCAGACGGAACTGATGATTTTGTGGTGTACTGCGATGCTTCACATCAAGGATTGGGTTGTGTGCTAATGCAGAAAGACAAGGTGATTGCCTATGCCTCACGATAACTTAAGGTGCATGAGAAGAATTATACGACTCATGACCTGGAGTTGGGCGCGGTAGTATTTGCACTCAAGATATGGAGGCACTATCTGTATGGAACCAAATGTATCATCTACACAGATCATAAAGCCTTCAACACATCCTGAATCAGAAGGAACTCAATATGCGACAACGACGTTGGGTAGAGTTACTTAGTGACTACGATTGTGAAATCCGGTATCATCCGGGGAAAGCAAACGTGGTGGCTGATGCTTTAAGCCGCAAAGAACGTGTGAAACCACTATGTGCACGAGCTTTAGGATTGACTATTCAAACGAACTTGAAAGCTCAGATCCAACTTTCACAAAGGGAAGCATTGAAAGAAGAAAACCTTGCGGGAGAAGAATTCCGAGGATTAGACAAACAGATGATTTGCAAGATGATGGCATATAGTACTTCATAGATCGTATATGGGTACCCAAATGGGGAGACGTTCGTACCCTAATCATGGAGGAAGCGCACAAGACACGATATTCTGTTCATCCTGGTGCAGACAAGATGTATCATGATCTTAAGGATCTATACTGGTGGCCAGGCATGAAGAGAGACATTGCTATGTATGTGAGCCGATGCTTGACGTGCTCGAAAGTTAAGGCTGAACATCAAAAACCATCGGGATTATTACAGCAACCTGAAATTCCCGAGTGGAAATGGGAGAACATAGCCATGGATTTCATTACCAAACTCCCAAGGACGCCTAGCGGACATGGCTCGATATGGGTCGTAGTGGATCGAATGACAAAATCCGCTCACTTCTTGCCTATCTGAGAAGACTATAAAATGGATAAGCTGGCAAGGTTGTACATCAAAGAGGTCGTGGCACGGGTGCCGGTGTCAATCATATCCGACCGTGACAGCCGATTTACTTCACGATTTTAGCAAACACTACAAAAAGCGATGGGCACTCGATTAGATATGAGTACCGCCTATCACCCACAAACAGATGGCCAAAGTGAACGAACGATACAAACGTTGGAAGACATGCTCAGAGCTTGTGTAATCGATTTTGGTGGTAGCTGGGACACTCATTTACCATTGATTGAGTTCTCTTACAACAACAGCTATCACACAAGCATTGGATGCGCTCCATTTGAGGCATTGTACGGGAGGAAATGTAGATCCCCAGTTTGTTGGGCTGAAGTTGGTGAGAGCCAGCTTACGGGCCCAGAGATCATTCAAGAGACAACTGACAAGATTTTTCAAATCAAAGACAGACTAAAAGCTGCAAGGGATCGCCAAAAGAGCTATGCCGACAACCGTCGGAAGCCTCTAGAATTCAATGTTGGATATCACGTTTTACTCAAATTCTCTCCCTGGAAAGGGATTGTATGATTTGGAAAGAAAAGGAAGTTAGCCCCTCGATGCGTAGGACCATTCGAGATTACAAAAAGAATCGGTTCGGTGGCTTACCGGTTAAGGTTGCCACAAGAACTCAGCGGTGTACACGACACATTTCACGTATCAAACCTCAAAAAGTGCCTGGTGGATGAAACTCTACATGTGCCAATTGAGGAAATCAAGATCGACGAAAAGCTTCATTTTATCGAGGAACCTATCGAGATCATGGGCCGAAAGGTCAAACACTTAAGGCGCAGCAAGATACCGATTGTTCGCGTGAGATGGAACTCCAAGCGAGGACCATAATTCACGTGGGAACGAGAAGACCAGATGAAGCTTAAATATCCACATCTATTCGGGGATGACACTCTTGGACCTAGCACCAGTTGAATTTCGGGACGAAATTCTCTCAACTGGGGGATAATGTGACATCCGTCACCACAAGGTCTGTCATTTAACGTGAGTTTCGTTAACTATTCTTAGAACATTCATTCCTCACCTTCATAGACTATTCGTGAGGACATCATACTTGTTTGGTTTCTTTTACAGTTGTGATACCATTATTTGCAACCATATCATCCAAAACGCTCACGAATATCACAACCGACACACCAATTATATTATTTTATATAATAAACATCATAAACAACAATATATTCAAGATATAAACAACATTAAACACATCCTTATAATTAGTATGACGTGCGTATCTACGTCGTTATCAACCGAAACAAGTTTGGGGACTCGGGGGCTAAGTGCAGGGACTAAACTTGACAAATTCCTAAACTAGGGCCGGGTATAAATACCCCACACCAGCCCTAGCCTTCACATTCTGCTTCTCTTCTTCTTATTCTTCACCTTCTTCTCCATTTTTCTCTCAATCTAGCACCAAAATCCGTCACGTTTGTTGCGTTTTCACCATCAAATCTTGGTTATCATCGTGAATACTCACTTCTAGAAGGTAGATAACCTTGTTTGACCCATTTCTTGCTCAATTTAACCTCTGCGTTTTCTAGAGTTTCGGGTGTTTGGGTTCATCCGAGCACAAGAGGTCGGGGGTGCGTGTGTAGCCTTTTTGAGTGTGCAGTTTACTTAGATATGTTAGATGAGTGTTTCTGGAGGTTCTTGATGTGTGAAACCATGCCCAGAGCAGCTAGACATTGCTCGGTGCATCAGCAGTCGCGACCTGCTGTACAGGGCGGCAGGGTCTTTCAGGAGACTGAGTCGTGCGACTGAGTGAGTCGTGCAACTGAGTCCATGCGTCTGAGTCTATCGTGCGACTGAGTGGTGCGACTGGGGTGAGTCGTGCGACTGAGTCCATGCATATGTGTGTGTCGTGCGATTGAATGCATGCGATTGAGAGTGTGTGCGATTGAGTCAATGCGGATGAATGTGTGCGACTGTGTGTATCGCGCGACTGAAGGTCCAGTCACACGAATGAGAGTTTAGTCGTATGAATGAAGCTGATTCACACGACTGAAGGCTGAATCGTGCAAATGGAAGGTCAAGTCGTGCGATTGGGTGCTGTGGTATGACTGAGTGCTTAGTCGCATGAATAGGAGTTCAATCGGGCGAATGAAGCTGATTCGCACGACTAAAAGTTGATTCGTGCGAATGGAGTGTCCAGTCGTGCGTCTGGTCTTGTCGTGCAAATGGAATCATTGTGTGTGAAGTCTTCCTGTGTGTGGTGTGTGTTGTCGTGTGATGTTAAGGTGACATCGACACGGTCTCCATTGCTAATGACAATCTTTAAGATTAACACTATTGGACTTATTAATGTTATATCCAAATCCAATCAACTTAACATTTTGCAATTGGTAACAAACGAATCATAACACAAACGCGTACCTAGTACTTTTCTGACAATGGTAACACTTTACACAAATTTTATCGACAATGGCAATGTTACTCGTGTCTAGATCTACATAAGATCTATTGTGTGTGTTTTTGTGCAAGTGTTACCCACGACCGAACCGAAACTGCCCGAGCCTATTGAACACCATCTTATGCTTTATGCTCATTATTAATGCTTGTCAGTAACTGTCAAATAGGTGTTGACTGTTCATAGCATTCTACTGTTGGGAATATTCGTTCGTGCTTATCATCTATTCGGTGAGTTTCGTGGCCCCTTTTTACGCATATATAACTTTTAAACATTTTCAAACTTGGGGGAAAAGAATGCTCGCTTACTCAACACATTTTCAAGCATCTTCCTTAGTGGAAGTCTGCTGCAACTCTTATGGTTAACTTATCTTGCTTATCTTGTTGAATGATATTGTTGTGACTCTTGACTCTATGCTATGTTGCTACCTTGTATATTACTTGGTGGCTTTACATTTCTATGCACTATTACTTGATGCTATGTGTTGTATGATGTTACTTGTGAATGCTATTGACCTTGGATGCTCTCGGCGGTGTGGTTCTTCTTCGTGGGTCTACTTTGTGGTTCTTCTTTGCCGAGCATCCATTACAACCATTAATCCCGGTAATGGGACCTAAGGATTGGTTTGGTTGTAACCTATACGTATGCGCTTAGTGGATCCTGCTACGTCATGTGAACTTGTCTTTTAATACAACCCTTAATCCCGTTAATGGGACCTAAGGATTGGTTTGGTTGTAACCTATACGTATGCGCTTAGTGGATCTTGCTACGTCATGTGAACTTGTCTTTTAATACAACCCTTAATCCCGGTAATGGGACCTAAGGATTGGTTTGGTTGTAAACAATACGTATGCGCTTTGTGGATCTTGCTACGTCATTTTAAACTATTTACGCTTTGGGAATGCTTTCTATACAGCCATCAATTCCCGTGTGGAACCGATGAATAGGTTTGGCTGTAGCTATTTATAACTGGTAAAACCGCCTACACATAAGTGTAGTTGCGGTAGCACTTATTAAACTTACATACTGTTTTCATCTTAACATATTTTATTACTTAAAACCTGCGAAGCTCACCAACAATTATGTTGACCGTTTTGAGCATCTCTTTTCAGGTGATCAAGGTAATTGAAGTTCTAGGAGTGCTGCCTTTTAGTGGAGACCCTAGGAAGCATATTTTTAAGACTGAACATACATGATGAACAATTCTTTTGTACATTGTTGCAGTCCACTAAATAGTTAACATTCTTTTGAACACTTGTTCCCGGGTTGTGGGAAACTAAACAATGTTATTCTATATGGTTATGTGATCCTTACATGTTATGCTTATGGCTATGTTGTCGTGAATATTGACTGAACGCGACACAAGTCTCCATTTGTGTTCGGGTGTCGTCATGACACGCTTGTCATCATATTTATATTGCTTCTCTATCGTATACCATGTGTTATGACGATCCCGTCTAGCTCGCATCCCCGTGTTTTCGCTATCAGCGGGGGTGTGACACAATCATACATCTGTAAAGGGTTTCATCAACCACTTTACCTTTTTGATCAACATCCAGTTATGTGGTGCTGCTTATGGGAGTAGAACAGGGATTACAGTTTTGTAAATCAAACTTATTCAAAAGATCTTTTGTATATTTGGACTGATGAATGAAGGTTCCATCAGCCCTTTGTTTAATTTGCAAACCTAGAAAGAACTGTAATTCTCCCATGGCACTCATTTCAAACTTTTGCTGCATCAGCTTTGTGAATTCATCACACAACTGTGGATCAGAGGATGCAAAAATAATATCATCAACATAGATTTAAACAAGTAGCTTATGTTGTCCTACTTTCTTTATGAATAAAGTTTTATCAATGGAACCTCTAGTGAAATTAATTTGAAGAAGAAAATTTGATAATGTTTCATACCATGCTTTAGGATCTTGTTTCAACCCATAAAGAGCCTTATCAAGCTTATACACCCAATCAGGATGTTTATTATCCTCAAAACCTGGTGGTTGACACACATAAACCTCTTCTTTTATTTTACCATATAAAAAGGAACTTTTGACATCCATTTGAAAAACTTTAAGATTGTGAAAGGCAGCATAAGCTAAGAACAATCTAATTGCCTCTAGTCTGGCTACAGGGGCAAAGGTTTCATCATAATCAATACCTTCTTCTTGTACAAACCCCTGTACAACCAGCCTGGCCTTGTTCTTAACAATTTGGCCCTTTTCATCTGTTTTATTCCTAAACACCCATTTAGTGCCTATTGCAAACTTACATTGGGGTGAAGGAACTAGCTCCCACACTTGCTGCTTTTTGAACTGAAGAAGCTCAAGCTGCATGGCTTCAACCCATCCATTGTCTCTTAAGGCAACATGATAATTCTTTGACTCTTGCTGACTGATGAAGAGAGCATAGAAGCAGAAATTAGACAATTGACTTCTGGTTGAAACTCCAGCATTGATATCACCAATGATTTGAGACATTGGGTGATTCTTCAGCTCTTGATAAACAATGAGATCTGTGCAAGTGTTTGTAGGACCTTCAGCAGCAACAGATGTTGATGAAGATTCTTGAAACCATGTTGGAGATGGCAACTCAAATAAAGTAGAAGATTCAGAAATCTCATTAGCATTTGTTGTGGATGGAGCTGCTGAAGCTACAGGAGCATCAGGTTTAGATGACTCAGGCAGTTGGTCACTAAACCTGAAAAGGTGAGTACAGTCTACATCATCATCAGTACCACCAGGACGAGAACTATTGACAGGAGCAACAGCTGGAGTCTGATAAGGAACATATTGCAGTATGTCCAAATCAAATAACTCCATAGGGTTTTGTGGAATCTTGTTCTTTGGAGATTCATTAAACTTCACATGCAAAGTCTCTTCAACTATCTTTGTTCTGCAGTTACAACTCTGTATGCCTTGCAAGTAGATGAATAACCAACAAAATACCCTGCATCCACCTTTGATTCAAACTTTTGGAGTGGATTGCTTGTGTTGAGAATATAACAGGGACACCCAAATGCTTTGAAGAATGAAATAAAAGGGTCCAAATGATGTAGTACTTCATAAGGAGTCTTCATCAACCTTTGATTCACTAATACTCTATTGTGCACATAGCAAGCTGTGTTGACAGCTTCAGCCCAAAAGGTCAGTGGCAAACCTGAATCAACCAACATTGACCTTGCAGCTTCAATAAGGGTCCTGTTCTTTCTCTCCACCACTCCATTTTGTTCAGGAGTTCTTGGAATGCTGAACTGCCTCTTGATTCCCTTTGATAGGTAGAAGTCATTAAGTGTGTGATTTCTAAATTTTGTGCCATTATCACTCCTCACACACTTGACTGGAAGGGAATATTGCTTCTCCACATACAACACAAAGTTCATAATACCTTTCGCAGCTTCATCTTTGGAATGCAAGAAGAAAGTCCATACAAATCTGGAGTAATCATCCACAATTACCAGACAGTATTTCTTCTTTGCCATGCTCATCACTCTGATAGGACCAAAAAGATCCATATGCAATAATTGCAAGCAGGCTGTGGACTTTGGCTCTTCTATTGGACGGAATGAGACTTTGTGTTGCTTCCCCTTTAAACAAGCAGTGCAGTTGTCTTCACATTTGAACTCCTTCATAGGCACCCTCTTACTAAACCATGGTGTATCAGCTGGTTCATGTTTTTAAGATTCACATGACCCAGCCTTCTATGCCATAGAGTAGATTCTTGAGGAGAAGCCTTGGAGAATAGGCAAGGATGGCCTTTTAGATCTATTTGCTTGGAAAGATCTAAGGCATATACTCTTCCTGTCCTGTTGGCCTTCAGGAGAGTATGATCATCCAACACCTTGTCAATCAAACTCAGAACTTTAGATGACAGAATCCTACAGTTCTGACTGGTGAAAAGAGCAACATGGCCTTTATCACACATTTGACTAACACTCAAGAGGTTGTACTTGAGATTCTCCACATGGTTAACATCATCAAACCTTATTTCCCCATTGGAAACAAAGCCTTTTCCGATGATGTAACCTTTAGCATCATTGCCAAAAGAGACAAATCCCTTCTTTCCTTGAGAGTAGTCATTAAGAAGAGCTGCTCCCTGTCATATGCATGGATCCTCCACTGTCTACATACCAGATGCTTCTTTGGCATGCTGAAGATCCCTGCATTCATCATAACAAATTAGTTAGTTTTTGAGACCCAAACCTTTTTGGTTTTGGGTCTGTTTTCATCAGCAGATGTTACACTAACTTGTTTGTTATGAGTAACAGCCTGAGGTGATAGAGATAGTGTAGAAGAGGATTCCTTTGACTTGGATTTCCTTTTCTATGGTTTCAGCACAGGAGCATCTAATTGGTTGACTCTCCCCATTAGATGTTGAACCATCATAACAAGTTGTGTCTGATTTTGTGATAAAGCCTTCAGCTCATCAGACACATTAGTACTTGAGTTTGATGGATTCCTATGTTGTACCATCTTCCTTTGAGCAACCTCAGCTGTTGCCTGATTAACCCCTTCCTTTTTGGATTTCTTTTTGGACTTTAGGGTTACAAGTTTTGATGTTGCTGGTACAAACTTGGTCTCAAACTCAGTTTTCATTTTGTTCATTTTCTTTTTAATGTTCTTATTTTGGTTGAGTTTGGAGCCCTTTTTATACCAGCAATCATCAGTAAGATGATTGAATAAGCCACATATTTCACATGGCTTTTTCTTCATCTTTAGTTGATCATCTGCTGAAGAAGATGAAACTACTGAAGACTTGTTCTTCAGCAGTTTTCTATCAGTACTTGCAGTTTTCTTCCTTTCAATACTTGCTTTCCTGATATCTTCTTCAGTAGTTTTCAAACCCTTTCTACTTGCAGTTTTCTTCCCTTCAGTACATTTAGTAGTTTGGGTTTGTTCTTCAGGTGTTATAACTTGCTCTTCAGTACTTTCAGTACTTTGTGAGATAACACCTGAAGTGATCAACTTTTTGATCATGTGAGTGTCAGCATTTGAAACATCAGCTGTTTCAGCATCAGCTGATTGGTTTTGTAAGGAATTAATACTGACTTCAACCTCTGATGATGCTTTATCAGAGAGTAAATCACATGATAAGAATTGGTTATTGCTTTCTCCTTCAGATTCTACTTCTGCTCTGGGAGTAAAATCTGTAGGAGGAGCAGTGTGATTATAACCAATGCCAAACTTCACATTGGAAGCTAATTGCTTGCTGAGAAGCATTTCAAAACCCTTGCAGGATTGTACCCAGTGATCACACTCTACCTAGGTAGCTGCACTTGTTTCCTTGAGGTCTTTGTACTTCTCTAGAAGTACCTCTTCCCTAGCCTTATCATCTGTGATTTGGGATTTTAGTTTATAAATATCATCATTCTTATCATTAAGCACAGACTCAAATTCAGCTTTTCTTTTGGAAATTATTTGCTCCAGCTCTAGGTTTTTGTTAATTAAAGCTACATTTGCTTCTCTAATAGATGCAAATGTGGCTATGCATGATTCAGAACATAACTCGGCTTTGACCTCTAAAGATACCTGTGATACCTGTGATGTGGAGGCATTAGAGGATGAGTCATCAGCAAACTCCAGGGCCATGAGAGCAAGGTTCCCAAAGGATTGTCACCACCATGTTGACCAGCACCAGAAAACAGTTGTTCATGACCAGGCATATCATCTGGTAAACTGCTCCACTCAACAACTCCTGGGGTGAAAAAGCTGTGTTGTTGAGGTTGAGATTGTTGATGAGATTGAGATGGTTGAGGCTCAGGAAGAGCATGTGGTTGTTGAGCAATGGGTGCTTGAACTTGACTGGTCTGTGGCATGTAGAAACAGGGATAAGTATATGGCATATGACCTTGAGGGACAAAATATGCAGGTGATGACTGAGCTTGTGATAGATGACCGGAACTGGTGGAATGTTACCCTTTGTTCTGTGAGCTATTGCTTGGGAAGGTCACAAAGGGTGCATATGAGTTAGATCCAGATGATCTACACTCTCTAGCAAAGTGTCAAAGCGTACGGCATTTGTGACACCTCAACTTGCTCTTGTCGAAACCAACTTTGGTTTTGCCAGAGAGACCAGGAAATTTCCTGCCAGTTCTTTTGTAGAACTTTTGAGATGGATATTTTGGCTTAAAATATCCATCTCTTCCAGATCATCATCTGGAATGCCCTTCAGATCTTCCATCAAAAAGTATAAGTTATCACTGCTACCACCTGAACTACCATCAACACCAACAACAGCATGTTCTACATTGGTAGAGAAATCAATATGCTCATCATAGGCACTCTCTGATGCAGCATATTCTGACTCTTGACCTATCAGTGCAGTAATGCCTCATAAAAAGTCATCAGTGAGCTTACCAGATGATGACAACTTCCTTTTCTGTTCTATCTCTCTTTGAAATGTAAGCAGTTTCCTATGAAGTTGGGTGAGAGATAGAGTATCCAGATTTGCATTGGAGCATAGGACAATGGTGTAAGTGTCCTATCTCTCAGGCAGGGATCTGAGGAATCAGTTGTTCATCTGGCTGTTTGAATACTCTTGTTTAACCATTTTCAGCTCAGAAATCAAACATGAGAATCGCTCAAACTGTTGAGTCAGAGTGTCACCCTTCCTATGAGAGAATGTCTCATATTGTTGGGTGAGGATTTCCCTAGTGTTTGCTAAGACCTCATCAGTTCCTCCGAATTGTTCCTTCAGAGCAACCCAGAGATCATGAGCAGTTTCATGATGCATGAGCCCTGAATAGATTTCATTAGGCAGTGCCATAGCCATAATTCCATAGGCTTTAGCATCAATCTTGAACAGCTTTAGATCTTCTTCCGATATTGACCAGGTTTCTTTAGAACCCTCTCATTTGATTCAGGAAGACTCACCATAGGCTTGTATGGTCCATGCACCACCGATTTCCAACAACCAGCGCTATTGATAGACAGATGATGGAGCATACATCGTTGCCATATGTTATACTCACTCCTAACAAGCATCGGAGGCTTTGTTGAGGAGCCAGTATTGTGAGGATCATTTGTTGGTGTCTCTATTGAACAAATTCAAGCTAATTCAAAGTAATTTCAGAAAATCTAGCTCAAAACCACGTAAACCTCAAATTGAATGACCAGAAGCAGCAGAAACTCAAACTTTATAACCAATTCTTGCAAATTTGCTAATTCGATCAAACGTAGATGTTAAAAGAGCAGTTTCAATGATCAATTACTAAATCGATCAATGATTAACTAGCTCTGATGCCATTTGAAAGGATCTCAGCATCATCTAGTTTAATCAATTAGATTGGATTTGCAGCGGAATTAGCACACGAATTAGACATATTCAAGCAAGAACACAAGAGATATAGCAATGAAACAGTAGGTTATAGAGAGAGAGAATTTCTGCAAAAAGGTGTATTTCATTCAATCACACGTTTCGGCATATTTACAATTAGGTCATCTTTCCTTTTATAGGAAAGATGACGTCAGCTGATGTCACTTGACAGTGACATCAAACCGTTATTACAACAAACTACTGAAAGTAGACTAAACTACTGAAGATGTCTAACAGCTGACATCTTCTTACAAAAAGACAAGTGTTAACTAACACTACAACTACTGAAATAAAACTACTGAAACTACAACGTCTGAAGAACATGCTCTTCAGACGTTTTACAAAGTACTGAAACAGAAAGAAACTACTGAAAAGAAAAGACTGAAAGGAAACCATCACAACAACTGAAGAATACTTCTTCAGCTGTTGTGACAAACACTGAAGGCTTCAGTACTTGACTTCAGACTTGAACTTCAGTTGTTATCATCAGCTGATGTCTTCAGTTGTTGTCATCAGCTGATGTCTTCAGTTGTTGTCTTCAGTCTTTGTACTTCAGCTGATGTCTTCAGACTTTGTACTTCAGCTGATGTCTTCAGACTTTGTACTTCAGCTGATGAAATCTTCAGTTTTTGTACTTCAGCTGATGGTCTTCAGTCTTTGTACTTCAGCTGATGGTCTTCAGTCTTTGTCATCATCAGCTGTTGAAGTCTCCAGCAGTTGTTGTGATGTCTGTGGGACTTAAAGGTTTTTCTGATCTGGCTCATTGGTTCTTTTTGTCCAACAATTTCGTGCTGACTTGGCAGCACAACCCCAGCAAGGGGCGTTGCCCCTTGGTCCCTGCTAGGGGCTGCTGCCCCTAGAACCCCGCTATCAGGGATTGCCACCCTCGAACCTCTGCTGTCCCGTGAAGGGTTGGTTATATGGTTTATTTCCCATTGTTGATGAAATGTGAATGTATAGACTAAGAGTTATTTCCTATCATATATATATATGTATAACTAAAGATGTAAGTGGAGCTTAAAAAATGTTATTGGGCCCCATAACGTGTACCTTTGTAAAGTAAAGTCTTGCAAGCAAATGACAGAGGAGGGTTGCATTCATTATGACCTCATGACAGTAAGGCCTGGATTGGCATGTCAGAAAAGTAAAGGCCCAAATAGGCAGGTCAGTAAGGCCTGGATTGGCATGACAATAATGGTCTGTATGGGTACGACAATAAGGCCTGGATTGGCATATCGGTAAAGTCCTGTGTTTATCATAGGCACCGATAGTGATTAGGAATTGACGGTTAAAGAAGAGTAATAGTTAATAATTAAGCGAAAGTCTTAATGACAAGGCATTGATAAAGCGATGATCTATGTATACTAATGTTCTGTTATGTGACGATTACTTTTAAAGGATAAAGTTAACATATCTTACTAAAAGTTACTTGATAAATTACACCTAAAACTCACTCAGCGAAGCTGACTTTTTATGCATATTAGTTGACAGGTGAGCTGTCGGACTTGAGTGGATGTAAGCATGGATCTAGAGCTTCTTGGAAGCCGAAGACTAGCATCCCTGATTCAGAAGATTGTTAAACAAACTTTTAAAGATTATTTGATATTTTAAAGACAATGTTAATGTCTTATTTGAATTATGTTGTAATGTATTGAAACTTGATGTACTTTTTCCCTGCAAATGTTCATCTAAATGAATGTTTTAAATTCTTGTTTTGCTATGAATGACCAACTGTGGGGCTTCCCGGGATCAGGGGCCTTACACGTTGGCAGTGGATGTTCAAGACACGTGACTGGTAATATATCTCTGTTAAATAACATCAAATCTTATAACGGAGGACATGTTATATTTGCTGAAGACAAACGTGGTAAGATTACTAAGAAATATATAGTGTTAAATGGTGTGTTAAGCTTTGAAGATGTCAATTTTGTATAGGAACTAAAACATAATTTGTTAAGTGTCTCTCAAATTTATGACAAACAATATTCAACACACTTCACTGATAAGGAATGTCTTATTCTAAAACCTGGATTTGTAATTCCTGATGAATGGATCTTATTGAGAACTCTGAGAGACAAAGACATATACTTACTTGATATCAATGGATCTCATTCATTTGTAACTGTGTCTTGTTTATTGTCTAAAACCTCGGAAAGTGATTCATTGTTATGTCATCGTCATCTTGGTCATGTAAATGTTAAAAATATGAACAAGTTGGTTAGAGGAAATCATGTTGTAGGTCTACCTTTGTAAGAATTTCAATTAACTGAACATTGTGCATTATGTTAAAAAGGCAAAAAAATAAACTTCCTCATAAACCAGTTGCTAATACAAAAATTAACTCTATACTTCAACTGTTACACATGATTTATTTTTGAGTTTAGGACATCCTGCATATTGTTTAGTCATTACTGATGATTTCTCTAGATTTACATGGGTTTTCTTTTTAGCAACCAAAGATGAGACACCTCATTTGCTGATAAAATGCATGACACTTATGGAGAATCAGACTGACAAAACAATCAAGTGCATTTGAAGTGATAATGGAAATGAATTCCGCAATCATACATTGAATGAGTTTTGTGATTCAAAGGGGATAGCTAGACAATTCAACTCTGCAGGAACTCCATAACAAAATAGAGTTACTGAAAGATGAAACAGAACTTTTGTTGAAGCTGCCAGAATAATGTAATTAGCAGCCAAATTACCATCATTCTTTTGAGCTGAAGATGTTAACATTGCATGTTATGTTCAGAATCATGTGTTAATCAATAAACAACAAAACTTGACTCCTTATGAAATCTTTTTCAAACATAAACCTAAAGTCAAATATTTCAAAACTTTTGGATGTTATTGTACTTTGCTAAACACATCTGATTCAAAGTTAAAATTTGATAAAAAAGCTGATGAATGTTATTTTGTTAGATATTCATCCAAGAAGGTAGCATATCAGGTTTATAATAAAAGATCTAAACAAATAATTTAGTCATTCGATATTGATTGGCATGAGTCTAACAAAACAATGCAGCTTCTACACCTTCATGGGTTTATGATTATGCTTCGTTATTTGAAACATTTAATCGATCATTTGTTGTTTCCACAACTACTATACCTTTGACATTCTTAATTCAAGATATCTTTGCTGATGATATTAGATCTATTCCTTCTCAAGCAAAAGGAATATCTTCATATATACCTTATTCTTCACATATTTCAACTGTTCCTCAGGTTTCTGAACCTGACATGTCTCATTCTAAGCCAATTATTAAGCAAACTCCATAGGTTTCTGATCAGAGTTCTTCTTCTACTCAAGATGATCCAATTGATACAATTCAAGTTCCCTCTGATGATTTATCTATTGATAATGATAATCTTCAAGAGAAAGACATTGTTTATCAACCAAAAGAGGAAACACTGTTGAAAAACCAGTGGGACATATGTCTAATCAAGACGAGTTATTTCTGAAGATGCTATTCCTCAGCTAAGAATTCATAAAGACCATCCAACTGAAGCAATCATTGGTTCATTATAACAGGGAGTTCAAACTCGAAGCTGTTCTGGTGCAATAAATATATGCTCGTACTAATGTTTTATTTCTCAAATTATGCCAAAGAATGTTGAATTGGCATTAAGAAAACAGTTGGGTAGAAGTATGCAAGACGAGTTGATGCAATTCAAGAAGCTAAATGTATGGCATCTGTGTGAACTACCAAATGATAAGTTACCGATTGGAATAAAGTGGACATTTAAGAACAAAACGGATGAAAAGGATGTGATTGTTCGCAACAAGGCCAAACTTGTTGTTCAAGGATTCTATTAGATAGAAGGACTTGGTTATGAAGAAGTATATGCTCCTGTTGCAAGACTAGAAGCTATATGAATCTTTCTGGCTTATGCTTCATACAAGAACTTCACATTCTATCAAATAGATGTCAAAACTACATTTTTGTATGAAGAAATGAAAGACGAAACCTATATTTGTCAACCACCAGGTTTTCAAGATCCAGATCATCCTGAATATGTTAACAAGTTAGACAAAGCACTTTATGGCTTACATCAAGCACCTCATGCTTAGTATGCTACTCGCACTAAACATTTGCTTGCAAATGGTTATACATGAGGTGCTATTGATCAAACTTTATTCTTAAGGAAGACTGGTGAAGATCTAATTCTAGTTCAAGTTTATGTTGACGATATTATCTTTGGATCTACTAATAATGATTTATACAAGGAATTTGAAGCAGTGATGAAGAAGAAATTTAAGATGAGGTCTCTTCGAGAAATGTTGTTTTCTTGGGTATTCAAGTTAAAAAAGATGATACGAGAATACTGATAAATAAAGAAAACTATGTTCATAGTATCCTAGACAAATACAAGTTTTAAGACTCTAAGATAGCTCCAACTCCTATATCTACTCGTCCTACTTTGACTCCAGATCTTACGGGAGAAGACGTTGATCAAAACATGTATCAATCAATGATCGGATCTCTGATGTATCTTACTGCAAGCAGACCAGACATTATGTTCCTGTTTGACAGTGTGCACGTTATCAAAGTAATCCAAAGGAATCTCACATGAAAGCTGTCAAGTGGATTTTTTAATGTCTCAAGGGTCAACCAACACTCAACCTTTGGTATCCTAAAAAATCCAATTTCAATTTATTTTCTTACACTGATAGTGATTATGCAGGATGTAACTTGGATAGAAAATCAACTACTAGTGGATGTTAATTTCTTGACAATAGGTTGATTTCATGGTAGTGCAAAAAGCAGCAGACAGTGTCCACTTCAACTGTAGAAGCTGAATATATGGTTGCTTCAAGTTGTTGCTCACAGATTGTTTGGATTCAACAGCAACTTTTTGATTATGGCCTTAATATTTATGACACTAAAATTTTGTGTGATAATAATGCAGTCTTAAATATTATGAAGAATCCTATTCAACACTCAAAGACAAAACACATCGACATCCGAATGCATTTTATCCGTGATTGTTTTGAACGAATGCTTATCCATTTGAAATCTGTTTCCTCATATGACAACATAACTGATTTGTTTACTAAGGCTTTGATCATTTCAGATTTGACTTTTTAGTCACATCTTTGGGAATAATTAACTTTGGTTAACACTTATTCTTATACCCTTACCAAAATGTTTTTCTTTGTTTAGTTAAAATTGTTATTTTCTTTCTAGATAATTATAATTTTAGGGCGAAAAAATTTAATAAAAATGCTTTAAAAAGATTTTGTTCTTAGGATGAGTAAATAGTCTAAAGCAAAGTACAAAAAGATTTTGTTTTTACAAAAATTGAGACAAACAAATTTTCAAGACTATATAGGAAATGATAGTACATTTTTTGATTATGATTCGTTACATTCTAAGGCATACAAGAAACTGACTTGGATTATGTTTGATATGTTGATAGGCTTGACATTCAAGACTTAAAAGCATTAATGTTTTGTGATGCATTGAAAGTAACTTTATATGACTGAAGTGGGTAACTCATCAAGTTTTTATGATAACACTGATTTCATGCTAAAACAGACTAAGAGTTACAGTCTAGTCATACTCAAGCCAGTTACTTCCTGACTCAGCTTATCTCAGATAATGCATATATATGTAAAAAATAAAAAAAATAATAAAATAATAAAATAAAAATAAAAGATAACATTATATACAAAAGAAAAAAAGGACCAAAGAGAAAAATAAACAAAAGGAGCAAAAAGAAGCCAAATAGGCCATATAGGAATAAAAGATGCCAATATGCACAATACTAAAGATAAGTCATAGATATACATACAATATGATAATATTTTCTTCTTTGAGAATAATATGTTATGACACATGAGACAAAATCAAAAGATGGGGCATGTAAGTCGGACTTGGCTTGTAAGTCGGACTTGGCTTGTAAGTCCTAAACATCTTGCGAGGGTAAAACATAAGTCCGACTGGCAGTTAATAAGTCCTACAACTTGTTAATATTCTATGTTCAGAAACATTTCTCATGCTAGTTATGCTCAAAATAGATATTATCTAAGACAATAGTTGAATCTGAGAAAGCTTATCAGAAGTGAAAGCTTTAAGTCAAATTGGGGTGACTTGAAATTCTGAAAGTGTCTTGAAGCTAGATAAGGATTTTTGCAGGATATTTGATTGTAGGATCTACTAAATTCATATAACTTAACCAAAACATAATAAATATCACAGCTTATGTGTCTAAGTAAGACTTGAAGTTTAAGTTTAACATGGATACAATATACTGACAATCAACGTACCTAGTCTTATTTATAATAATGTTCGATGATGTTAATGATTAATTTCTAAGAAATATGATCCTGTACTTGGAAATTTACAAAAATATTATAGTTATTAAAATAGTTATTGTGTCAAATTGATTTTTGTTAAAAGAGTATTTTGTTTACTTGTTTTAGTTTTACAAAATATTCAAAATTAAGGGTATTTGAATAATTGTAAACACTTAGTTAAACTTAATCATTTTTCATAAAAAGTTAAAAGACTCAATAAGATGATTAAAATTGAAAAATTAAAAGTTGAATTTAAAAGAAAACAGAACTTTTCCCGCGAAAAGTGCAAGGCATGCGAAAAGTTCAACATGCGAGAACTCTGACTTCTCGCGCGAGAAGTCAGAGTACTATTTAAGGTACAATTGTGCAAAAACCTAGGTATTTGCACAAAAACACTCTGAAATTTAATTAAACAAATTCTAAGTGTTGAACCTTTGTTGAACGTTATAGTGTTGTTCATTGTAGAAGCTTATTGGTCACTAATCACTTCTTAAGGTATATGATGATAATGACTTCGATTTGAATGTGTTTGAAACTTGACCGATCCTTAAAGGACTAATACAGGTTAAAATTGAACAAATTAACCATAATGAACCTTAATAATGGCTTAATCGACACTTATGGAACATGTTTTAATGGTTAAAACACTTTGAAATTGACAGATTGAAATTTTGAATTACAACAGACTTTTCGCATGTGAAAAGTTCTCTAAACATGAGCAAACATGACAACTTTTAGAACTATTTGTGTGGAAACTTTACTTGTCGCGCAAGAAGTTGATCATTGGTCAAATTCAATTCAAGCGATAACTTGACTTGTCGTGCGAAAAGTTATAATTGAAAACTTGTTGTTTTCGGGAGAGAACTTAGAGTTTTCGCACGAGAAGTTCAAAATTTCAAAAAAAATTCTAAGTGTTGAATTTTTCTTAAGTCTGAAAAATTTCTGATCATCTTATGTATTGATCAAAGTTGTTTACTGTTTCAGATGGCAAGCCCTATGGTTTTCAATAAAAACCATAACGCTAAAGCTTATCTCGGAGATGTCCCCAAAGACAAAGCTTTGTTTAGATCAATGATTGATAGTTTAAGACATCCCGGATTCATCATGCTATATCTGCTAATCCCACAATTTATACTAATGTAATCGATCAGTTTTGGCATATAGCTGGTAATGAGATTGATGAGGATGGAGAACCATGCATAACAACCACTGTTAAAGACAAGACGGTTGTCATTACTGCTGAGGTAATAAGCAATGTTCTACTGTTAGAAGATCAGCCTCATGCACCGGTTAAGATTGATGATGATGCTGTCAAGGATTACTTAGTTCGTATGGGTTATAGCCACAGATACCCATCATTAGAGAAGAAGTACTTACCTTCATTCTGGAAGTACTTGTTCCATGTGGTGATTCATTACCTTAGCAATCTTAAGGCTAGCATGGATAGTTTTAGTGCCATTTTTGGATCCCTGCTGGTATCACTCATTGATGATCTACCATACAACATATCCAAGGTGATCTTCTCAGAGATGCAGACGAATGTCTTAGCTACAGTAGGGAAGAAGTTCATTATGTATCCCCGATTCATACAGATGATTATGAATACTGCTCATACTGAGTTAGTTGTGTCTGATTCATCCATCTATGCTGTTGTAGTGATGAAGAAAGACATTTTCACATATTTGATGGGTGCCAGAGGAAATGCTTGGGATGGATCCCACTTTGCCAAGCTTGGAAGGTTTATTGAGAGATTCTAAGTTGAATCACATACACAAGAGGCTAAGACTGCTCAAACTAAAGAAGTTGACACAGCAGGTCCATCCACTAGTACTACATAAGAAGCACCTGAGAGTTCTCAGGGTGCTGAATGATCAGACATGGATGAGGTGAACACCTGTTTCATTGAGAGTAGGAGCAAAATTGATAATGATCAGATAGGGAATGTGTCACATGTGTCACAGTCAGTGAGGCTGCTACACCTGTGATTGTTACAGAATCAACAATTGTAACATCATCTTGTATGCCCACTACTGAGGATATATTGAGAACACCTCCGAGGGAGAAAACTTATGAGAATCTATTTGATGATGATGATTTTCTACATACTACTCCAGAACCACGACCGCAACCAGCGTCTGCTTCGTTTTCACCCACTCGGGTTACATTAGAGCAGAGGGTTAGCGAGTTGGAGAAGGAGATGTTAGAGAAAACAAGATCATTGATGATCTGTGTTGGAGTTTGATTGAGAAAGATAAGAAGATAACCAGTTTAGAGAGTCAGCAGCAATTCTTGTTCAGTTATGTACAAATTATGGAACAAAACTTGTGAGATGTCACTTCTCATGTTGATTCATCATTTCACACGACAATCTATTTGATGATGATGATTTTCTACATACTACTCCAGAACCACGACCGCAACCAGCGTCTGCTTCGTTTTCACCCACTCGGGTTACATTAGAGCAGATGGTTAGCGAGTTGGAGAAGGAGATGTTAGAGAAAACAAGATCATTGATGATCTGTGTTGGAGTTTGATTGAGAAAGATAAGAAGATAACCAGTTTAGAGAGTCAGCAGCAATTCTTGTTCAGTTATGTACAAATTATGGAACAAAACTTGTGAGATGTCACTTCTCGTGTTGATTCATCATTTCACACGACAAAAGTTGGAGAATCAAGCAGACAACAAACTGCTGTATCTGAGCCTGTAGATGATATCGTTACTGATACAGAGCATGTTATTGATCATGTTCATATAAAAAGGATAACAGACACTGCTAATGTTGATCAAGAGCCATTATCAGATTTTCCCATTCAGACTACTGAGGATCAGTCTGTATAGTTCACTGGAGAGGTGTTTGTGGAGACTAAGAATATTATGCCAATCCCTAATACAGTTGGTGGAGATGATGATTTGGATCATATTGACTTTACATTCAGTGATGAGGATGATGATATGGATGGTAAGGATAATGATGTTGATGATGGTGATGAGGGAGATGATAAAGGAGATGATGATAAGAAGGATGATGATGATGACCAAAGGGGTGATATGGGTGCTCTTACTGGTAATTCTGGATCATCAGGAAGTGCCAACGTCTCCGGACCAAGTCCTGATGTTACGACTAAAAAGACAACAGATCAAACCGATCAAAGTGTTGTACGTTAGGTCGGTAATGTTAATGTTAAGGCTCCGCCACCGCCAACTTACATTCACACACTGAGACATTCCAAACCTTTCATAAGGTACGGAAACTCAGAACCTATTATTAGTTGGGCATATGATGTTGAGAAGAAGATGTAGTTATCAAGAGACGAGTCAAAGCTATTGAGTATTATCAGGATGAACACGACTTTCATACGCTCAGAGCATCAGATTTATATGCTATGGGTTGTGTTCCATTCATTAACTATAACTATGGAAAGGGGAATTGGATTAGAAACCTGATTTGGAGGCATAGTAAAACCAACTTCAAAGACTTTAAGATAGCCAAATCCAAAGTCATTGAAGATGAGACCCGGACCGATCCTAACACGAACAATCCTATGATGACAAGGGTTTACAAGCATCCGAGGTATACAAGGAAGATCACTATACACGCTCCAGTTCTATTTAACAGCTTGTCAAAGCTTATGTGGTGGAGTTGTGAGAAAGAGACAGAACATGCTCTGATTCACTGTGTTGACAGAGATTATCGTATCATCAACCCTGTGGATTTACTTAAGTTTGGAAGGAAAGATTTGATGAGGTTGCAGGCTTGTCTAATTGTAGCTGATGAATCTGTTCACTTTTTGGCAGCACAGTTTGATTGGTTGATAACGAAGGCCCTGGACAACAAGATGTATGCATATGAGGGCAGTTACAAGGTTGCAGATGTGGACTTTTAATGTATTGATTTACCGAGCCTAGGGGGAGATTGTAGGGGTTGAACCTAGAGGTTCGGGAAATCAAATCAAGATCAAGATCAAAGTTACGCGAAAACCTAAAGTTACCGCGCGAAAACTAGCTTCTCGCACGAAAACTAGCTTCTCCCGCGACAACTTTTAGTCACGCGAGAACTAGTGGTTTCGAACGAGAACTTCAGTTTTAGTATAAATATAAGTTTTTATGTGTAATGTATTGAGTTGGAGCTTTTGTAATTTCGTGATTTCACACGTATTGTAATCTTTCAAATCAAAGAGCAATATACTTTGAAGTTGTTTACATTCATGTTGATATGCTTGTGATTCTTCTTCTTCTAACCGTGTAACACCCGAAACTTTTGAGTAGACGAAGAAAAATGATAATAAGAAAAAGAAAAGAAAGTATCTTGGAAGGAAATGAGAAGGAACAAAAGTGGAGGGGGGTTTTGTGTAAAAAGGTACAAAGAAAAGATAAATATCTGATATACATAGGGATGGCTGCCCACTCTTTTCTCACAACCCCAAAATATCGAACGTTTTAGAGAGAGAAAGAGCAGACTATGAGATTTTGAAGGAAGAACAAGAAGAAGAAGAGGGCTGATTCGAGGAACAAGACCCCATGGCAACCGGCATTGCAGAAGCCATACTCAGCAACACAAGGTGAGTTCTAAGACCCCTCTTTTACACACTTTTGAACGATTTCGGGGGCTGGAACACATAGTGAAACTGTTTTCGAGCCGTGAGTGCTTAATCCGTGTATGTATGTACGAGTATGTGTGCGTGTCTGGTCCTTTTGGACTGCTATGTCTACTGTATGTAGAATTTCTACGACAGATAGATGAATTTCAGCATGTAAGTTCGTATGTGTACTGCTGATGTATGTTTTAGAAGTCTTTTCTATGACATGCATGATGTTTAGTTTGTTCTAAGTAGATAATATGATAAATCTGTGCTAAGGGTGTGTTAAGATAAGGAATGAGCTATGGAAATGGCACGGGTTAAGTTGCAGGTCACCATACTCAATCGCATTGACTAATGCGGATAGCCAAACAAAATGCGGCTAAGGCAGTCTTCAGCCGCATTAACAAATTCGGATGACTAAGAAAAATGCGGTCAAGGCATTCCTCAGCCGCATTGACCTAATGCGGATAGGTCAGGAAATGCAGCTAAGGCAGTACTCAGCCGCATTAACCTAATGTGGACGAATCAGGAAAGGTGGCCAAGGCATCTCAGTCGCATTAAACAAATGCGGATGATTAGGGAAATGCGGGTAAGGCATTGGTCAACCGCATTGACTAATGCGGATGGTCAAGGTAATGCGGATGACCCAAAATGGGAAATGCGGACAAAAGCTTAGAAAAAGATCTGATTAATTTGAGGAAGACGAGTAACATAGGCATGATGATGATGATGGTGTTGCACGGTTGTACCTGATGTATGCCATATATGTATGATGCCTTGCATGATGATGAATGAATGATATGTGTGTGTTCCTTATGATATTGTATGTTTGTCTTTCCAAAACTCTATGTATTATGATAATAAATGAACAAAGTATTAAGTACGTAAAGTGAAAGATAACAAAAGAGGAACATGATGACGAATGCATGTATTAATGAATGAATGAAAAAGAAATATGATGATGAATACATGCATTAATGAACGAACGAAAGACATCTTGCAAGCATTGGATAAGGAAAACGGGCCCTTCTTCGTGATTAACCATATGTATGGTGCCTCTACCGCTCACCTCTAGTACTGTGGCATACGTTTTGCTGTTCATTTAATGACTTCGGCCCAGTAGCTAAGACTGATTGGGGTATAGCATATGGTATTGGTACAAAAGATATCCAATGTGCAAGATGAGATGTAAAGAACGAACGAAACAGGATCCTTGTCATTCGACCACAGTAATCGTGGCTATGTGCCACGAAGTGGGTAAAGCCTGACGGGATCCAGATAAGAACTGAATGATAATGATGTATAAAGAACGAATGAATGAAGGAATGGAAGAGATAATAAAGCTATATTCTATGTGTACGTATGATGTATGATCACGTGATAGAAAAGAATGGTTTTTAATGATAATAAAGTATGTTTATTATAAAACTAGAACTCACTCAGCAACGCTGACTTTTTATGTGTTTCCAGTTGGCAGGTAGTGTTGCTGGGGATGGCACGAGGTGACTACTCAGCTCTTTTGGGATGGCATTCTTTTGCTCATAATGCATGCAACGCATTATGTTGCATGCAAGTGCAAGGGTTCCTTGAGGATCCCAATAAACGGGATTACTTAAGGAATCTTCTTTAGATTTAGTTTAAATATTTTTGTACTAGAGGTCACTGTTTATGACCTTCTTGGATTGTTGAGGATTCGCATAAATGGGATTACTTAAGAAATCCTCGGTTTCATATGCTTCTGCAGCAATCCATACAAAGTTATGTAATGAAAAGGGAATATGTATTTGTATTCGAATCAACGATGTAATGCATTGTAAAAGCTTATATGATGAAATGAGAATGTACTTTTTATCAAATTCGTTGCATTATTTTGCTTAGTAAATGTAAATTACGTGTTTAATGTGCAATGAATGACCAACTATGAGGTGCACGGGAACGGGGCCTTACAAGTTGGTATCAGAGCCAAAGTTTAAGTGAAACGGGTAAATTTTCAAAATAAACCTTAACTTAAACTGAGAATGGGACGGAAAGGGAAAGAATGCCAATCTGAGTAGCTGCGTGCCATCAGGTATTTTCCTAAAGTTAACCGGTATTACGTGCGTATGTTATGTGATGTATGTGTTACTGTTAGAATTAGATACTAATGTAGTCAGGACAGGTAATGCTCGGGGTACGAAGAGTAAAGTAAGTGGCTAATCACAACTGGCCACTGTAATTAGGGACTTACTGTACTTGACATAAACTGAGCTATTCCCTTGAATGATCGTGTTAGTGTTTGAATCTTTCAGTGCGATAGAAGATGGTCGGTGGTAGATCATCTAAAGTTTCACGTGGTGGAAGTGGTGGTGGACGTGGTGCTGAACCGCGGGCCACAAGAGGAAGACCGGGAGTGGAGAAGAAGGTTCCTGAAGAACCTGAAACCACTCATTAGGAGGGGGTAGACGAAAGCGCTGATCTAAGGGCCTCTGTAAAAGAGGCAGTGGTCGAAGAAGTGCACCAGGTCATGCAGACGATTTTACCGTCTGTAGTGACCGAAGTGATAAAGGCTGTATGTGAAGATGAAAGGCGAGGGAGGAACCGGTCCTCAGGGAGACAGCAGCAACAAGAGTTGGAAACGGTTCTTTCTGATGATGAAGAGGAAGAAGGGGAGGAGCCTGTACGGGAGACAACACGGGGTTGTAACTACGGAGCGTTTATGAGGTGCAAGCCCCTACTTTTGACGGTACTGGCACCGCTGCTGCTGCTCACCAATGGGTGAGAGAAATGGAGGCTGTCCTTGATATTAGTGAGTGCCAGGAGGACAAAAAGGTGAAGCTTGCTACCCACTCGTTCACGGGTTCGGCTTTATGCTGGTGGGACAACATAGTCCAAGCCGAGGGTAGCAGGGCCATTGGAAGAATGAAGTGGGCCGAGCTGAAAAGGATGGTGATAGAGAAGTTCAGTCCTTGTCGGGAAATGGATAAAGTTGAGAGAGAGTTCCTGCAGTTAGAGGCGGGGACGATGACCCACCAACAGTACACCACCAAATTTAACGAGATGGCGAGACTGGTACCGGATCAGGTGACGCCGGTGCCTCGGAAGATTAACCGGTACATTCAGGGGCTGCCAGCTGAAATCCGTTGGCACCTAATTTCTGCTCGACCAAACACCTTTAGGTCGGCAGTGGATCTGGCGGGAAGGTTATATGATGAGCGGGCTATGGTGGTGAAGGCTGAGGGTAGTAGGAAGGACGGTGGTGAGAGAAACTGGAAGGGGAAGAGGCTTAGTCGGGGTGACGCCTCGACGAGTAACAAGAAGGCGTGGGTGGATGACCGTCGCGTGGTCACGCCAGGTGCAGGATTGAGGAAATGTGACAAATGTGGAAGAGAGCACTCGGGGGAGTGCAAGTGGGGATCAAACATCTGCTTCAAGTGTGGGAAGACAGGGCATATGGCCAAAGATTGCCGGACAGGCAAATGTTTTAACTGTGGAGAAAGTGGTCATATGAGCAGAGACTGCAAGAAGCCGAGGGCTGAGGGTTAAGGGGCGAAGAAGACGGGAAATGAAGGACCAAGGGCAAGCTCCAGGGCATTCACTATGACGCAGGAGGAGGCTAGGATGGACCCTGATGTTGTGTCTGGTACGTTCCTGGTGAACCAAACTTTAGCCTCTGTATTATTTGATTCGGGTGCCAGTAGGAGTTTTATTTCTGTTGATTTCTATGCCAAACTGCCTGTTAGAAGTAGACGTATCGACATACCGTTTGATGTAGAAACTGCGATAGGAAAATCTACCAGGATTTCCGAGGTGATAGAGGGTTGTGATGTGGAATTAGAGGGCCGCAAATTTTCGGTTAGACCCTTTGCGATGACTTTAGGTGGTTTGATTTGGTGCTTGGGATGGATTGGTTGGCGGACTTTGAGGCGAACATTGTGTGTCGCAAGAAGATGATTCATTTGACAGCGCACGATGGTAGTTTAGTGACGGTTTATGGTGATCGGGTTACTACAATTCCGAAGGTGATCTTAATGGCTATGGCGGGAAAGTGTATGAGGCGCGAATGTAGCGCCTACTTATGTTATGTGAAAGATGTAGAAACGCCAACACCACAACTATCTGATGTTCCGGTTATGTGTGATTTTCCAGACGTGTTCCCGGAAGACTTATTGGGATTACCACCTGACCGAGAGATCGAGTTCCAGATTGACCTGATACCGGGTGCTCAACCTGTCGCCAAGGCACCGTATCGATTGGCTCCGACGGAAATGAAAGAGTTGATGGAGCAGTTGCAAGAGCTGCTAGATAAGGGGTTCAAAAGACCGAGTATCTCACCTTGGGGTGCTCCGGTCCTGTTCGTAAAGAAGAAAGATGGTAGTATGAGGATGTGCATCGACTACCGCGAGCTGAATAAGTTGACGGTGAAGAACAGATACCCCTTGCCGAGAATCGATGATTTGTTTGATCAGCTTCAAGGCGCCAGTTGGTTTTCAAGGATAGATCTTCGATCGGGCTATCATCAGCTAAAAGTAAAGGAACAGGATATCCCTAAAACAGCTTTTCGTACGCGCTACAGTCACTACGAGTTTCTTGTCATGTCTTTTTGGTTGACCAATGCACCGGCTGCTTTTATGGACCTGATGAACCGAGTGTGTCGGCCGATGTTGGATAAATCAGTGATTGTGTTTATTGATGATATCCTGATTTATTCAAGGAGCGAAATAGAGCATGCCGGTCACATTCGAGAGGTGTTGGAAACGTTGAGAAGGGAGAAATTGTACGCTAAGTTCTTCAAGTGCGCATTCTGGTTGCGTGAAGTTCAGTTCTTGGGTCACGTAGTGAATCCGGAGGGGATCATGGTCGATCCGGCAAAGGTGGAGGCGGTAATGCAATGGAAGTATCCAAAGATGCCATCCGAGATCCGCAGTTTCTTGGGTTTGGCGGGCTATTACAGGAGATTTATTCAAGACTTCTCCAAGATTGCTTCTCCACTGACCAAGTTGACCTGAAAATATGTAAAGTTTGTGTGGGGTCAAGCTCAAGAGAAAGCGTTTGAAGAATTAAAGGCGAGGTTGACCCAAGCTCCTGTATTGGCATTACCCGACGGAAGTGAAGACTTGGTGGTTTATTCTGATGCTTCCTACTCGGGGTGGGGTGCGTGTTAATGCAAAGAGGAAAGGTTATAGCCTATGCATCCCGACAGCTGAAAGTTCATGAGGTTAATTACCCTACTCATGACTTAGAGCTAGCAGCTGTGGTCTTTGCATTAAAGATTTGGAGGCACTATCTCTACGAAACGAACCACAAAAGCTTGAAGTACTTCTTCGAGCAGAAAGATCTGAACATGAGGCAGAGGCAATGGTTGGAGCTCATAAAGGATTATGATTGTGAGATCCATTACCATCCGGGCAAAGCCAATGTGGTGGCGGATGCCCTTAGTCGAAAGGAGAGACCCGAGCCGATACGGGTGAAGGCGTACCAGCTGATTATGACCTCGGATGTGATGAAGCAAGTCAAGGAGTTTCAAGATGAGGCACTGAAAGAAGATCATCTTAACTCTGAAAGAATGAGAGGTCTGGTCATGGAGTTGGGTGAAAACACGTTTGGTGTTAGAACCCGGTTTGGGCGAATGTGGATTCCTTGTCTTGGGGATCTACGAGTGAAGATTATGGACGAAGCTCACAAGACTCGGTACTCCATTCATCCCGGTGCTACCAAGATGTACCAAGACATGAAGAAAGATTATTGGTGGCCGGGTATGAAACGTTATGTGGTGGAGTATATGAGTAAATGTCTCACTTGTTTGCAAGTAAAGGCAGAGCATCAAAAGCCGTATGGGAAGATTCAACCTTTGGATATACCGGAATGGAAGTGGGAGCACATCACCATGGATTTCATTACGAAGCTGCCACGTACTCCGAAAGGGTATGATGCCATATGGGTGATTGTTGACCGGTTGACGAAGAGTGCTCACTTCCTACCGATACGCGAGACATACTCATCCGAGAGGTTGGCCGATCTTTTCATCAAAGAGATTGTGACTCGTCGTGGTGTACCGGTGTCAATTGTGTCTGATCGCGACACCCGGTTTACCTCCAAATTCTGGAAGAATTTCCACGACGCCATGGGGACGAGACTACATATCAGCACGGCTTATCATCCCCAAACAGATGGTCAGTCCGAACGGACCATTCAGACATTGGAAGACATGCTTCGGCATGTGTGATTGACTTCGGGGAAGTTGGGATGACCACCTGCCGTTAGCTGAATTCTCGTACAATAATAGCTATCATGCCAGTATTGGCATGCCACCTTACGAGATGCTATACGGTAGGAGGTGCAGAACAACCGCTTGTTGGGGTGACATTGGTCAGAAGGAACTGGGAAGCGTCGAAGTGATCGAGGCTACGACTGAAAAGCTTGAAAAGATCAAGGCCTACATGAAGGCAGCCAAGGACAGACAGAAGTCGTATGCTGACAAACGACGCAGACCGATTGAATTCCAGGTGGGTGACCGAGTTATGTTGAAGGTCTCACCCTGGAAGGGTATCATCCGGTTCCGCAAGCGGGGCAAGTTGAGTCCGCGATATATAGGCCCTTTCCGAATCATGGCTCGAGTAGGGGAGGTGGCCTATAGGTTGGAATTGCCAGATGAGTTAAACAGAATTCACCCGACATTCCACGTATCTCATCTGAGGAAATATTTGGCAGACGAATGCATGATTGTTCCACTGGAGGATATCGAAGTGGACGAACGACTCAATTATGTGGAGCAACCGGTGGCAATCATTGATCGAAAAGAGAAAAAGTTGAGAAATAAAGTGGTTCCCCTGGTGCGTGTACAGTGGAAGCACAGAAAGGGACCCGAGTCAACGTGGGAGACTGAAGAGGAGATGAAATAACAATACCCACATCTGTTCGAAGAGTAACAGGTTTCGGGACGAAACCTTTATAAGGGGGGTGGACTTGTAACACCCGAAACTTTTGAGTAGACGAAGAAAAATGATAATAAGAAAAAGAAAAGAAAGTATCTTGGAAGGAAATAAGAAGGAACAAAAGTGGAGGGGGGTTTTGTGTAAAAAGGTACAAAGAAAAGATAAATATCTGATATACATAGGGATGGCTGCCCACTCTTTTCTCACAACCCCAAAACATCGAACGTTTTAGAGAGAGAAAGAGCAGACTACGAGATTTTGAAGGAAGAACAAGAAGAAGAAGAGGGCTGATTCGAGGAATAAGACCCCACGGCAACCGGCATTGCAGAAGCCATACTCAGCAACACAAGGTGAGTTCTAAGACCCCTCTTTTACACACTTTTGAATGATTTCGGGGGCTGGAACACATAGTGAAACTGTTTTTGAGCCGTGAGTGCTTAATCCGTGTATGTATGTACGAGTATGTGTGTGTATGGTCCTTTTGGACTGCTATGTCTACTGTATGTACAATTTCTAGGACAGATAGATGAATTTCAGCATGTAAGTTCGTATGTGTACTGCTGATGTATGTTTTAGAAGTCTTTTCTATGACATGCATGATGTTTAGTTTGTTCTAAGTAGATAATATGATAAATCTGTGCTAAGGGTGTGTTAAGATAAGGAATGAGCTATGGAAATGGCACGGGTTAAGTTGCAGGTCACCATACTCAATCGCATTGACTAATGCGGACAGCCAAACAAAATGCGGCTAAGGCAGTCTTCAGCCGCATTAACAAATGCGGATGACTAAGAAAAATGCGGTCAAGGCATTCCTCAGCCGCATTGACCTAATGCGGATAGGTCAGGAAATGCAGCTAAGGCAGTACTCAGCCGCATTAACCTAATGCAGATGAATCAGGAAAGGTGGCCAAGGCATCTCAGCCGCATTAACAAATGCGGATGATTAGGGAAATGCGGGTAAGGCATTGGTCAACCGCATTGACAAATGCGGATGGTCATGGTAATCCGGATGACCCAAAATGGGAAATGCGGATAAAAGCTTAGAAAAAGATCTGATTAATTTGAGGAAGACGAGTAACATAGGCATGATGATGATGATGGTGTTGCACGGTTGTACGTGATGTATGTCATATATGTATGATGCCTTGCATGATGATGAATGAATGATATGTGTGTGTTCCTTATGATATTATATGTTTGTCTTTCCAAAACTCTACGTATTATGATAATAAATGAACAAAGTATTAAGTAAGTAAAGTGAAAGATAACGATAGAAGAACATGATGACGAATGCATTAATGAATGAATGAAAAAGAAATATGATGACGAATACATGCATTAATGAACGAACGAAAGGCATCTTGCAAGCATTGGATAAGGAAAACGGGTCCTTCTTTGTGATTGACCATATGTATGGTGCCTCTACCGCTCACCTCTAGTACTGTGGCATACATTTTGCTGTTCATTTAATGACTTCGGCCCAGTAGCTAAGACTGATTGGGGTATAGCATATGGTATTGGTACAAAAGATATCCAATGTGCAAGATGAGATGTAAAGAACGAACGAAACGGGATCCTTGTCATTCGACCACAGTAATCGTGGCTATGTGCCACGAAGTGGGTAAAGCCTGACGGGATCCAGATAAGAACTGAATGATAATGATGTATAAAGAACGAATGAATGAAGGAATGGAAGAGATAATAAAGTTATACTCTATGTGTACATATGATGTATGATCACGTGACAGAAAAGAATGGTTTTTAATGATAATAAAGTATGTTTATTATAAAACTAGAACTCACTCAGCAACGCTGACTTTTTATGTGTTTCCAGTTGGCAGGTAGTGTTGCTGGGGATGGCACGAGGCGACTACTCAGCTCTTTTGGGATGGCATTCTTTTGCTCATAATGCATGCAACGCATTATGTTGCATGCAAGTGCAAGGGTTCCTTGAGGATCCCGATAAACGGGATTACTTAAGGAATCTTCTTTAGATTTAGTTTAAATATTTTTGTACTAGAGGTCACTGTTTATGACCTTCTTGGATTGTTGAGGATTCGCATAAATGGGATTACATAAGAAATCCTCGGTTTCATATGCTTCCGCAGCAATCCTTATAAAGTTATGTAATGAAAAGGGAATATGTATTTTGTATTCGAATCAACGATGTAATGCATTGTAAAAGCTTATATGAAGAAATGAGAATGTACTTTTTATCAAATCCGCTGCATTATTTTGCTTAGTAAATGTAAATTACGTGTTTAATGTGCAATGAATGACCAACTGTGAGGTGCCCGGGAACGGGGCCTTACAAACCGTGAGCAATTATATCGCGTTCTCCTCACGAGATCGATTTGTGTATTGATGTTGATCCTTACAACTGAAAAATATATTGAATTGTAAACTTGTTTTATTTTAGTGAATTTGTTTTCTTTTGTTTGTAAAATATTACAATTTAATATATTTTTTTATCTTTGTTTGTTATTATATTCATTTAAAACATTTCCTACCTGGTTCTTCAACCCTACCAGACCCTAACCGGTTACACAAGGGTATGGTTTTAGCTGTACCATGCCTAACCTGGAACGAAACAACATCCTACGCGATTTCTATCCTTCCTGATTTGAAAATATCCCGGTTCTATACCCAGAACCGGCCGAGACTTCATTCACCTTGGTACCTAGGGATTACCGACCTTTTTTTCGTGACTTAATTTTTAATGCTATAATTCACACACCTGTCATTAGAGGCGTTCAAAAATATTCGAATCCAAAACCGGATCCAAAATATCCGAAAATCCAAATTTCGGATATAAAAATTTGGATATCCGAATATCCGAACTTCGGATATTTGAAATTTCGGATTCAGATTCGGATTCGGATAGTTCTTTTGGTATCAGAAATTTGGATATCCGAATATCCGAATTCGAATCTGAAATTTCGAATATCCGAAATTTCAGTTTCGGATTCGGGTAGTAAAATCCACTATCCGAAATTTTCGGACTTCCGAATTTGAACACCCCTACCTCTTATAATTCAGTTCATATAATTAGATGTAACAATTTTAAATTTAACAATTTTAGATTTTAAGACTTTTTAAAATCAATAGTGTTTATCAGTTGTGTAATAACCTTTAATCATGCGCATTAAACCTAGTTCATTTCAACTTCGATGATTATCTGAGAAATGAGAGGAATGATTGTCCGATTATATAACATATAGTTTTTTGAACAGTTTTTTGGATCATTAGCGGGTCACTGGTTCACTTGATCATATTTATTACTCGAGTATGGTACCTTAGAGCTCTAGCATGACACGTCCATAAAAAGAAGCTCAACATCTACTCGTCCCATTAGTCCTGAACCTGAGACCACAACATAAAACCCGTACAAACAACCTTAGTTAGAAGCGATTCCTATAATCATTTTCGATCATCTTCTTTGTCCACTACCACCAAACCGAAAGTGGTATTTGGTGAATCTTAAAGGAACAATTTCAATATGGAGTTTTATGAAGTTCTCACCAAAGGATAAAGGCATAACTTTTATGTTATCACAATACAATTCATCTACTTTTGCTTTATAACCAAAAGAGCTTTTATTGTGGAAAGTTCCAATCCACCCCCACCCCCACATGTCCAAAAGATTCACTTTATACAAATTGCTAGTTTTGAGAACACTTGCATCCTATTCATAGAAACATGAAATAACAATTGCCTATAAATTTTGTCAAAGTATGATTGAGGGCTTACGCGTTACCAAAAGGCTTGTTTCATTGACTTCTCTATGCATGTAAAATAATAATTATTTATAAGAAGTCTAGATTACATAGTGTTTGGGTGATTTTTTTAGCTATTAGTAGTCTATAATTAATGGTTGTTTTAGTACGACTCCCAGCAGCCGACTACCGTACTTGTCCATGTGCCGCCACTTACGTTCATTTGTCATTCTTCTTTGTATATGCATATGTGTGTCATTTAAAAGAGAAAGAGGAATACATAGAGATGGCGTTGAGAAGATGGTGAACTATGCAACAAGTACAGTTATGGATAATTAAATTTGTTAATGTTGCTGCTTCGCATTAGTTTATTTTTAACCTTAAAGTCTATCCAAAAAATAATTCGACAATCATTGTTTTGGTGTGGTAGCCGTTTTTACACAAGGTCTTTGGTTTGCGGCCACATCGATTAACCTACTCTAAACCTCAAGTATTTAGTTAAACAATGTGGTTGTTTTAGGTTTTAGACGAACATAAAACTTAATATCAATGGAAACATTGATCGCTACTATCATAAACCTTAAAGGTGTTTTTTCCCTAAAGAGTGTTGGTGGAAAATTTACTTATCAAACTGGGTGATTTGAAAAATATTTATCAAAATGGGTGTTTTTGATAAACTTTATTTATCCCACTCCTAATCTTGCTATATTAAAAAGATTTCTATTTATAAAGTTATTCCTTAGAAAAAGTTATGTTCTAATAAAACTATACAAAAAGCTTTGTTGGGTTGTTGTTTTATAAAAAAAATAAAAACCATTATAATTTATTTGCAAACGACGTCTTAATTTTTTTTAGGAATCAAAATAAATTACCCAAACTATTTTGTTTCTAAAACAATAAAATAAGCTATTAAGAAATATAAACTTTGTTTGATCGTTGTGTTTTATAGAATGTTTTAAAAAATATATTTGTATTTACTATTAAGAATTTTTTTTCTTAATACACGCTTAAATTATTATTTTTTTTAAAAAAAATATGTGTCTAAACGCCTTTTATGAAATTGCTCTAGTTTTTTTAAACATCTTTCTCAAACCATTCGGGTTTTTTAATGTCCTTTTAAGAAAATAGTTTACAGATCGTTTATTTTTTCCAGACGTCTTTATTAAAACTGTTCGTTTTTGTAAGCGTACTTTTTTAAAACAATTGTTTTTTAAAACATCTTTTTAAATTCGTTTACATTTTCTAAACATATTATCTAAAGCATTACATTTTTTCTAAACATCTTTTAAGAAAGTTTTTTTCTAAACGTCTTCAAAAAAAATTAAATTAAAAAGGACTTACCTGATTGTAAAATTATTTTTAAGAAAGCCGAATGATATTAAAAATGACATTTCAGAAAATCGAACGGTTTTAAATAGTATTGTAGGACCGTTGAAAGGGGGTCAATATAACAGTTTCATAGTGAGAAGAGACTTAGAACGCTTAACATATCAAATATGGAACCGAGGTTTTGGTGATAATACTAAAAACACAAGTAAATATGAGACAGAATAAGAACAAGACAGTATTTGATTTTCAAGAATGATGTGTATTACTCTCAAGTTCTATTACAAGTGTTACAAATCATAAAGAAAAGACAAATACTTGAGACACTTTATACTACATCCTACAGCCGGCTATACTTTGAAAGCCAGCTAGAAATACTAATCTAGACAACAAGATCATTATATAGTCAAAAGGCAGATTGTCTTTTGACTTGTGACTATAACATGTCATAGCTCACATCCTAATATATTACAAAAAGGATAAAAAAAGTACAAAAGTAAAAAGTTACATACCAATAACTTTAACCTACAGTTAACAAAGTATGGACCTTTTTACCAACTCATCTAAGTTGGCGAGTCTTCAAAGGTGGCAGTGAAAAGTAGTTCAGTTTTTATGAAAAGGTGATCAGAGAAATCATATCTTCTCTGTCTTCGGAAGAAATCAATCTTTGGCTTCGGAAGACTGTCTCTGAAGCTTCGAAAGACTTCATATTTGGCTTCGGAAAATATAGTTATTTGGTTTCGAAAGATTTTACACTTAGCATATTTTTTCTGAGTTGTGTAAAATTTTCAAAGTAACTTTTTTGTACTTCATGCATGCATGCTAAGAGCTCTTTAGTTGTTTTGATTGCATCAGCCTTTAATTGTAAACCTTACAAGTATGTTTAAAAAATTAACGGTAACAAAAAATTCAAAACAACCAAACGGTTTCAAAATCGTTAATAAAAGACGTTTGAAGACGTGTGTTTTAGAAACGTTTTTAAATAATTTGAACACGAAAAAAAACTCAACCTTAAAGCCATAATGACAAATAAATAGTTAAACTTTCTAACACATTACATTCCTCGTGCTGTATTATTTTTTAATCACAATAATTGTGGACGCACAAAGAGCGGCTCTGCACCCCTAGCTTTTATTAAAGAAAAAGGAATTGAATTTGCACCTATATAAGAAAGAATATACGGTATGGGTTGGTTTAGTTTTTAGGTTTTTAAAACTGTTTAGATTTGGTTTTATGGTTCTCGTTTTGGTTTTGGTTTCGATTTTGTATATAAACTGATATTTTGTTAATCTTCAAAAGTAACCTATATATTCTTATTAATTGTTTAATTTCATTTCAAATAAAAATGAATCGTGTGATGACAAAAGACAAATACATTCAAACTAAAACAAAATGATTTATTTTATTTTTTAGTTAGCTAGCAAAAGCGTTTACCTTTTATCAAAAGAATCATAATTATTACATTACTAATATAATATCATATATAGACGCTATGGTTGGTTTGAAATGCTTTTTTGGTATGGTTCCATTAAGCATGTTGTTCGGTTTGGTCTTCATATGGTTTTGTTTGGTTTTTATTTGTTTTATTTCGGTAAAACATAAAAACCAAACCGAAAATTCAGTTTTTGGAAAAGCTTTAACCCAAGTTGTCGATTTTTGTTCGTAATTCAGTTTTTTTGGTTCGGTTGCGTCGGTTATTCAGATTACATTTCGATTATTTGTTTTCGTGTACACCTCAAGAATATACAATAGTAATAATAATGTATTTGTCAAATTAAATACCATGATCAAATTATCAAACATTCTAATAAGTCGATAATTTTACTATATATATCTAATGTGCTCAATAGTTCCAGTATAGATGCAAGAAAAAAAGGTTTCAGTCCTTAGAAATTAGCTTCATGATCAGGTTTCTTTGTATATGGTATGTTTTACTAGAATATGTAGAAGTATTAAGTATATAAATTCGAGCCGGCCCATCTAAGGTATGGAACCTAAAGAAGTGGGTAGGGTCAAATTTCCCAAACCTCTTTATAATAATGTTTGACGTCTTTCGCATCCGTAACATCTTGCTAGTGGTTCATTAATAATATTTACTTCTTTTGATTGTCAAAAAACTAAAGATGAAGATGAGGGCAATCTTTCATTCTTCAATTCAAAGCGCCAACGCAATTGGCTACCGTAAACCATTTCTTACTTTCAAACAAAGTTGTAAAGTCATCTAATCAAATCCTAATTCTACCTGTTTTGACGTAGTTTTTCAATGACCAAAACCAATCATGTTACTGCAAACTTTAGTTGTTTTCATGACTTTTGGCAACACCAACACAACCACATTCATCAGCAAACTCCAAGCGAAACACAACTTTAACCAACAATAAAATTCAACTTTTATACTCCATCCCCTACCAGCAAGGTCTAAAGGCTCGTTACATATTTGCTTTTACCTTAGAATCAGACTTTTGTTGGTTGAAAGTTGCACTCAGCCATAACAAGTAACTTTATACTCGTAATTAGATGACACAGGTTTCATTTCATTAGCCAGTCAGCCAGGTCCAAAAGATTGTACAAATGAACCCAATAAGAAATTGAAACAGTTAACAATTAGCAGCTCATATGGGTCAAACAAATAAATTAACTACCATATATAGACTGCAGGAGGATAAAAAAACAACTTGAACTACTCAAAAAGAGAGCTTAATGATACATTACTTGATGCCAATGCAACTAAACCACTGGACAATTCATCCATGTGCTGTAAGAGCGCTGAGCATACCAAAAGGGAAACAACAGAGATAACAGAACAGTTAGGTGGCTTTTGGTTTACAAGGCTTAATACAATGGTATAATGGGAATGGACATGAATCTCTAAACCAACCGGTTTAAAAGGTTATATATGCACGATTCCCGATTTCATGGGCATCAAACCCATCTCTCAAACCAGACGCTGCCTTAGTTGGACCAGACATGGACTAAACCGAGCCTATTACCAGTATAAATCTCATTACGCTCCTCATCATAGAAGAGGGCAGTGATGTCCTCCAGGGCTTCTGAAACAGAGCTGGTGATCCTCCTACCCTGGGCCCACTGCTTTGAGTTACACCTGCATCTTCTACCACTAGATTTGATAATCTCACTACAAATGCATTCATTGACTGCTGCACCATCCATTGCCTTTACTTTAGCAAGGCATTTTCCTGTTAGAATATTGCTGATATTGATGGAACCAGCTGCTGCATTCATTAAAAGAAATATGGTGAGACCATACAAAATCCAGAATCTACCACTTAAAAGGTTAATCGTCAAGTTACCATTTCCTTCTGCTACAGAATCATCTGAATCAGCTTTGCAATAAGAAATGATAAGATCTTGATCGCTTGTGATATAAATGTTGTTAGTGTTGCAGTCTGGATGCCATAGCAAATGATCTTCAAATGAAGTCACAAGCTCGCCACGGAAGTTCCATACAGCCACTGTTCTGTTTCTGAATGTCAAGAACAACTGGTTCTCATAGAGAAATATGAAGGCTGATGGTGTCATAAATTCTGTCCTGTTAATTTCTGTTAATTCAGAATTACGTACCTACGTAAAAAATGGTCCTTAGATTAGAAATAATAGACGTTGAAGGTTGAAAAAAATGGGCTGGTAAAAACAGGTTACTTTGATCCAGGTTGAAACTGGTTGGGTTGACCAAAAACACCTTTTAACCAAATAGATATTTATTGAGCAAAAATAGTGTCTCAAATATGACACAGAAATTATGTTACTTCAATTATTACATATTTTTTCCATAAATTAAAATTTCTCTTCAAGTGACTTTCTGGCTGTTTGGCCAGTTTACTTTTAAAACTCAGTTTTTTTATTTACCCATTTGATCTCATAGAGATGATGCATCACCCGAATAAACACATTTATAAGTAAAAGTGTCAAAATTGCTAACTGGCATATTAATAAACAGCAAGAAAAAGGAAAGATTCTTACATCAAGAATCTGAAGATTTTCATTCTCTTGCTTGACAAGAAGCTTTTCATTAAACTGTTCAATGAAATCCACCTTCTTATTTCGATGAAGGAGATGATTAAAAGTTTTCAGAACAGTTCCATCTTCAATGGAAAGAATCTTGAGAGGGACATGACCACTAGCTTTATTAAATATCAACAACATGATTCCAGGGCTGTTTTAAAAAAGTGAAAGAGAAATTGTCATCATCATATCAATACTTCCCATATATTTTGCACATCAAGATATTTACCTTATTTTAATCTCTTGGACATTTTTATCAGATATGGAATATAACATCATGTAATTTTTCAAATCAAACACCTTGTAGATGCTGAAATAAATAACAAAGAACACAAATTTAGTAAGCTTGACGAAATGACGAAATTGTGAAAAGAGATACCAATCACACAGTTAAAAAATTACCTATCTTGTGCAGAAAATGTAAGTACTTTGCCATTAACATCATCAAACTCCACAAAACCAGGCCATTTTAAAGATTCCGACTCAAAAAGGGCAAAACCTGCATCCGGCTTGCCCCGTCGTATGTATCTGACAGCATAATAAGCAGATATACTTAGTAATAAATCCTATTGAATCAATAATGAGCACGTAAATAACGAGTTTCCCACATACTCAATTCCGGTGGTTCTACATTTCAAGGAGCTGAAACTGTCTGATGCATAGACTGAAACAGTGATGAGTGAATCATTGTTTTTATTGTAAAACAAGCTTCTTATAACTTCATCAGGACTGACATTCAAAAAGCATATCCTTTGGCTAGTCTCTGCATTAAACAATATAATTTCAAATCACTACATCCATCATTAGTTACATTTCAAAAAAGCTTTTTGTTTTCTCCTAATAATACCTCAGCTATATAATTTCAAATCACTACATCCATCATTAGTTACATTTCAAGAAAGCGTTTTGTTTTCTCCTAATGATACCTCGGCTATATGCAGCACAGATTCCAGATTGTGCAAGAGCAAATACTATGTCCCGAGCAGCTACAATCTCAACAATTTTTGACCTTTTCTTAAGAAATGGCAACACCGTAGAGCAATGTCCCTTTGGATCGTGGGTATCATACTCTTCCTGATAACACATCATCAAATACAAGTCAAAAAGAAAACAATTATTACTCAATGAAAGCTCAACGTTGAACCAACTAAAAGTAAGAATATTGGACATAACGAAGTACTGAATTCTCACATGCTATGAGCACTATCAATTACGTGTTTACTAAAGTAAACAAGGTCAAATGATTTTATAAATGGGCCGGATGGCAACTATTCTCACACACCATATTAGGACAGACTCTTGAACCCACAATTTCTACTTATATAGATACAACTTGGGCCAAAGGTCAAGAGATTGCATAATATGTCAATTCCATCTTGCAGCGAATCAAAATCTTGAAGGAAAAAAAAATGAATATCCACTAAAGAAACACAACTAAGAACAAATCCAAAACAGGAGCGAACCCTCAAAAGCGTTGTGATTACCTCTTCTGATTCTACTTGAGCACCATACAAAAATCAACCTACACTACTTTTAGCAAAATAACCACTCTTGGAATACAAAACACATTACACAATACGCCCAATCAACACAATCATCTCAACATACTATTTGTTCTAGTGCTCTACTACAAGTCAGACAAAAATGCACCCTTTACACAACTAATCCCACTAATACTCCCCATAGTAAAATCAAGAACCAGATAACTTGAAACAAAGCAAAAGAGGCAGAATCAAAACAAGAACCTGTAAGCGTATGTTTCTGAATCTCTCTTGAGCATCACACACACTGAAAGAACGATCTCGTTTGGAGCAAATCTCCCTCCTCTGAAGCTTCTTAACACTATTCAAAAACCCATCAGAGCCACCACGCTGCCGCTTCTTCGCCACCACCCTCCGCCCAGTGGAAAGTCGTGCTCTCGCCATTACCCTCCTTCCGTCCATCGTCTCCCCTTTCACCACCCCTCTATCGTGCGACACCACAAATCAAAACGCTAAAAAACTTGCATTTGCACATCCCCTTTGTCCCTGTGCTCGAAACAAGCACATTCAACACTTAATTACAGCATAAATTCACCATTTTGAGCGGAAAAAAAACCCTAAATCTCAAGACCCTTGAAGATGTTATTAGGGATTTTAATTATCTGCCCAAACTGAAGCAATTGATATACAAGATTTTGAATTTGTTGTCTAATTCGTGCCCTAAATCTGTTTATACATACAAAACTTCTGATTCTCTCTCTAATAAGAGGATGAGAGAGAGAGAAGAATGGGCGTAAACGTAAAATAAGAAACGAGTACAGCAAATAATTATGTCTGATTTTATAAGGTATTTGGAGTCCGGCTTCATTTCAAAATTTAAATTCACTATTCATTATTTTAGTCCGTTGTAAAATTTTGCAAATCAATCAAACATATCGATAATTACTAAAACTAATAACATCCCATTTATTATCTTTTCCAACTTTATAAATTAACTAAAAACAAAAATATTAATATGAGACTAACTTATCCGGTTGAGGTTTTATTTTTTAAAAGAGTAAATTACCATTTGCATCTTTGAGGTTTGGTGATTTTGACCATTTGCATCCCTACAGTTTAAAAATCCTCATATACACCCTAACGTTTCATTTTTGTTCCCATTTGAATCCAAAACACTAACACCGTTAAATTATTCTGTTTACTTTTCATAGAATGACAAAAATGCCCTTAAAACCTCTAACCCACTACCCCTTTTTTCTCTCTCGCTGAAGTCAACACCTCCATCACCCACCCACCACCCGTCCACCACCCGTCCACCCACCCACCACTCGTCCACCGCCACCGCCGCCACCGCCACCTCCACCACCGCCACCTCCGCCGTCAATGCACAAACAAAGCGACTCGAACAAAGCCCAACTCTTACCCAAAAAATGCCCTTAAATCCGCCATTAGCTCCACCAACGGCTTCATGATCCCCGCCTGCACAGCCCTAACCTTATTCTCCTTCACCGAACACAACGAGTACAACGCCATTGATGCGTCCTTTTTGCCGCAAATACTTCCGGTTTCTAGAAGGTTCACCAACAACGAAATCGCTCCTGACCGTCCGATTACCGATTTGTTTTCGTCGAGTTGAGATAACCGGGTCTCGTCGGAGATACAGAAACCGCCGAACTTCTAACCCTAAATTTCGCCGGAGGAGATACTTTCTTAGGTGGTGACACTGCCTTCTTTGTCGGAGATACAGAAATCGTTGGACTCCTAATCTTCACCTGAAACTTAACCACCGAGGAGGAGGTTGATGCGGCTTTTCCGGCAGCCGTAGGCGGCGTCTTGATCAAGAACTTATGGGGTGTGGTCGGCCGGTGTTTTGGAATCACTGGCGAGTTTGTTCTGCAAAATTTTTGGGTCTGTGAAGAAGATGATGTGTGGAACAATGGTTTGGGGAAAATCACCGTTTTTCGAGCCCAAGGTCGATGCTTTGGTGACACCCCGTTCGCTGGAAACCTGCAACTATCTTTCTCGATGTCTAATTTCACCGGAGATTTAGAAACTTTGAAATTGATGCGTGATTTCGCTCTTTGGAGTAATGGGGATTATTGATTTGAACGTATTATCTGTTTCTCTCTGTTTCATCGTGCCCAGAGCTCGGTGGTTTCAGGGTTTAACCTCGAATTCCGACGAGGTTTCGTCACCGGAGTTGTGGGGTCGCCGTCGAGATTGGCGAGTAGATTGGTGCAAGATTGGGTGATGGAGGTGTTGACTCCAGTGAGAAAGAAAAAAGGGGTAGTGGGTTAGGGGTTTTAAGGGCATTTTTGTCATTTTATAAAAAGTTAACAGAATAATTTAACGGTGTTAGTGTTTTGGATTCAGATGGGATCAAAAATGAAACGTTAGGGTGTATATGAGGATTTTTAACTGTAGGGATGCAAATGGTCAAAATCACCAAACCTCAAGGATGCAAATGGTAATTTACTCTTTTTAAAAAGAAGCATGATTTAATCTAAAGTAATATAGGTGTGTGAGTAAGATAAATTTTACAGTTTAAAAGAAAAAAAAACCTAAAAACACATGTATTCATAAAATTTGTTTATTTTTTTAAAACTATATACATCTGATTTCTTATAATTAGCCTTAATAAATTAAATAATGCTTTTTTTATTATTGTTTTATCTTTATTTTACTTACAAAAGTTATATGAAATGAATATAAGAGGTAAATAGAAATCTGTTAAATATGTGGAATAAGAATTTAGTCCACGCTTTTAGAAATAAAATAAAGTGCTAAATTGCATGAAAATTATATATTTTTTCTTAAATTTTATTGGTATAGTTGATTAAAAAATGATATTTTAATGCTCTAACTTATACAAATATTTACAATTAACTAGAATAGTAAATTACCTCAACCATCCTTATGGTATCTTAAAGTTTTCATTTTCATCTTGAAGTATAAGAAATTATAGCTACAATTGATAATATTCGCTTCACAGTTGCACACTTATCGTCTTTGACTTGATTCACTTCAATTACACAATTGTTGTCTGTCATATAAAATTTGAACAATAAGTCACCCCATGTGAGTGGGCATCTAGTCTTTTACGCACAAGTTGTTCAATATGTCCTCATTTCTCTCATTTGCATCGACTTTCACTCAATATCCTTCGTACACCATCACTAATCTTATTTCAATTCTCACAAACTCTAAACACATATTCACACGAACAACTCGCTAAACACCATTGGCACATTCGAGGAACCAACATAGATGTTGGGTATTCTACCTTGGAAGAAATTGAAGATTTCAATAGTATTGAAGTTGAAGACTTGAAGCACGAAAGCAACAAAATATTAGTCTAGGGTTTATTTTGTAATTATTTTAATTACTAGACTAGTATATATATTAACCTATGTCATCCTTGTAAAGCGTGCTTAATTCACCACATGTTAGGGTGAATTAGGGTTTCTCACCAACAACAATAAATCATCATCCATCATGGATGATGAATTCAACATTATATCATCATTCTTTTGAATGATGATTTCAACAATATATCAATAACATCAAGCATTAATCATCATGGTATGTGTTCTTCATGTTCATCATCATCATTATTTATATATTTTAGCAACTATTTATTGAATTCTTGTTATCATCAATATGAATCCTAAGATCCATGCTCATTGTTCACGTTCGAATCTTGAACACACAATTGGTATCAGAGCTAGAGTTGTGGATTCCTATTGATTTTGAAGAGATTCAATGGTTAGGTTGTCAAAAGTATTGATTGAATCTAATCAAAATTGGTGTACGGCTGCGGATTCTACATCAACTTTTGTATTCGATTGAAACTATTATTCTTATTGCACATGGCTCATCAAAAAGGAATCATTCGAAGCTATTCAATGTGTCTTGTGCGAATGGAATAGGGCGACCGATTGGGGATAGTTGCGGACCAAATTGGGCTGCCAAATGCGGCTGCCTATTGGTGTGTCATGCGACTAAAGAAGCTGTCGAATGATCAGAACCAATCAGCAGAATGAAGGCTGCAAAATCCGAATGAATGTTTCTGAAACCAAATGCGGCTGCCCAAGTTTCAAACCACCCTTCACCATGGTTCAATCATATGTCAAATACGGCTGCCAATTAAGGTTACCCAACCGATTGAAGGCTACCAAAGTCGAATTGTGGCTGCCCAAAGAGGCTGCCGAAACATTGAAGGTTGTCATGTGCGACTCACTTGGTTAAGGCTGCCGTTTTTGTGATTAGGGATGCCTAATTAGGGCTGCCCTAATTAGGGTTTCTTGAAAAATTAGGGTTTGCAACCTAGGGTTGCAAATGGGCTCGGGAACTCAATTGGGTTTGTTTCTTGGGCTCCATCATTAAACAAAAACATTAGTTGGAATTGGGCTCAAGTGTTGAAGATTGGGCTTATGATCAACAAAACAAGATTAGGCCTCGTATTTGGGCTCTCAACAACAAAAACAATAGTGACATCAAGTTACAAAATATAGTTGTTCTAAAGCTTTGAAGACATCGCTTCCGCATCAACAACAACATTCTTAGCATTGAACAACTATCCAACAAGAATAAGATCAAGCTTCAACTCACATTGGAAATCTACAATTTAGGGGGAGTATTGTTGGGTATTCTACCTTGGAAGAAATTGAAGATTTCAATAGTATTGAAGTTGAAGACTTGAAGCACGAAAGCAACAAAATATTAGTCTAGGGTTTATTTTGTAATTATTTTAATTACTAGACTAGTATATATATTAACCTATGTCATCCTTGTAAAGCGTGCTTAATTCACCACATGTTAGGGTGAATTAGGGTTTCTCACCAACAACAATAAATCATCATCCATCACGGATGATGAATTCAACATTATATCATCATTCTTTTGAATGATGATTTCAACAATATATCAATAACATCAAGCATTAATCATCATGGTATGTGTTCTTCATGTTCATCATCATCATTATTTATATATTTTAGCAACTATTTATTGAATTCTTGTTATCATCAATATGAATCCTAAGATCCATGCTCATTGTTCACGTTCGAATCTTGAACACACAATAGATGTAGCAATGCAAGAAATCTACATGATGTAAGCACTGAATATTTCTAAGTTTTGATATACTAGTAGTGTTTTTACAATATCTTTATTTGGATTATTGCTTTTCATAAAGAACCATGCAAGTTTATTTCAATTAGTATTTGCTTTGATGGGTCTTTCAAAAGGTCACCAAGGAGATGCTTTTACTAAACGACAAGCTTTAGAGACTTCAAAGATACAGACAAGTTTCTTGCTTATAAATAGATTTCATACTACAAGTGAAACACCTTAAAACCCCGGCCTACGACTAAACTAGAATTTTATAACTTACACAGCAGAAGACTACAAACCTTTAATAACATATACAATGGGGAACTTGGACTACTAACTAGTTAATACAACAATACATGTTTGATCATTGGAAAACTAACACACAAGGATCTCTGTGATTTGATTAACAAGTTCAGAATCTATGTTAATCAGTTGATACGGATCATACAATACAAAGTATACTAAGAATTAGTTAACCTTTAAATTGACAAGCAAATGCTTTTCTAGCTGTTTGTTTATTTCACTCAAATGTAGCAAGTCTCAAGTGTAAAAAGAATCCACAAGTGTACTAGTAACTATTACAATGTGTGGTTTTATATTAAGAGCTACAATCAATTGCTTATTGTCAAACTAGTTGGTACAAAGACTAGAAAATCTATCATGGTCGTTTATTTTAGGTTTTAATCAAATGACATACTACAACCACTTATCTTACAATTGTGACATTCCCTGATTGAGTCCTCAAATTGGATACATAAAAGTCAACAACAACACACAAAAATCATTATAGTAGTCGAGTAAAGAATTAATTTGTTGTGGAGTTAATGTTGCTTAATACTTTCCGACACTTCTTAATACTTGTTGACACTAATAGTGTCTTAAAAGTTAGTTGTAACCTAAGTTGGCTTCTTCATAAGTTGTTTTGCCAGTTGGAAGTAGCCAGGTTCTCGGAAGTGATTTGACAATTTGATAAATCAAGAATGATAGTGTTTAGGATTTTGATTAACACCACCCTTATATATCCCAACAACGCAATTCCATAATTGTTATAATGTGTCAGCTACTCTAGCTAAACTTTCTTGCGTCATCAAGACACAAAGGCTAACTCTAAACTTGTCATGTCAAATTACTTAGAAATGCCTGCTACTTCTACACAAACTCACCTGAACACACATACTAAAATAGATCACCTTAAGATGGTGAGTCCACGTTTTCAGTTAAAATTTTTTTAGTAGATTAAATATTTAAAGGCCTATTACATGATAGATACACCACACATAAATGCAAGTATTATACCTTCATAAATGTCGCCACAAGATCATGCAAATTGCACACAATAAGATGTACCAATAAGTATATACGTTTTAATATTGAATATCTTGTATTTCATTCGTCTTTTATTGCAATTATGAGTTTAAAAGTATTGATTCATGTTAATTTGCAAGTCAAAGTGAAGGTTTGATAGAGGTTTGGCTGAGAACCGGATGGATCAAGAAGATAGGGGGCCAACACTATAATTAAAGAGAAGAAAAGACACACTAACAAGTTGTATGGTTACAGACATGCTGTATGGGGTAAAATGATGTACATGTATGGTCGTAGTATACCATGACAGATCATAAGTGTCCCAAGTCAAAAACTATATATGGACGCTAAGGCAGACAAGTAAAAGCATCCAAGAAGTCCTAGACCATCAAGAAGGAGTCCAATATATCTAAGAGGAGTAGGAGTAGAATATTAAAGGAATGGAGTAGATCTTTCGGTTCTTTTATCTTTTCCTTACTATGTTTTATTTATGAGTTTGTGTACCTTCCAATTATGGTTATAAGGAGAATTTTCTAAGAGCAGCTTGTCACCAGATTGATAGGAGTTCACAAAACCTAATGTTAAAATTATTTTCAAGTGTTTTTCTTTAAAATCGGATCAAGTCTTGATTACTTTGTCTATAGCTTTGGTCTTTCTTATTAATTGGTGATTCAATGGGGTTGTTAACCTATGGATGGACTTTAGTGAGGCTTTCAGAAAACACATGAATTACAAGTCTAGGTTTACTCTAGTGAGGTTCCTAGCTATTACTACAAGTAATATATATCAATCATGAGAATCATTCTTATTGTCATTTCAGTTAATTAATAATCATGAATATTACTCAGTCTGGCTTAATGTTTTGTGTCATTATCGTGTTTCGAGCTCAACATAAATAACACATGTGTGCATATTAATAATAGATTTAGACGAGTTAGGCACACAAATTATCCTTTCTCATGCTTAGTTTGTTATGCTTAGTTCATATATTTGAACCTACTCACAAATGAATCACACCCCTCTTATTTTCATCATTAACTGCTCGTTTGACTAGAGTTCCTGCCTTATGGTCAGTTAACTTATGTTGGATCGGGATTTTGGATTAACAAGCCTTTATAATTTGATCATAATTTAACAAAAGCGGAAACTAAGTTAAAAAGTTACTAACAAACACATATATTTTGAGTAAAGATAAATGCATAAGTTGTTATTTCAAAATATTCACTTGATTAATCAAAACTGAGTACAAAGAGTAATATTCAGCAAATACACAAGTGGCATAACAAAGCTTACCTCTACTATACAAGTATGAGGGTTTTATAATATGAAATTTAAACAATAAGAATAAACTATTATGTATTAAGAATGTACAATAAGACAGGCAATTATTACATTAGAGTTAGACAGATTCAGTACTATGTTGTCTTTAAAAGGTAGAACACAACAGCCGTCGGTACATATAGTCTTGTCTTGTGTAACAGTTTATCAGCATCTCATGGAGTTTAGTGCTGATCAACAACAGTCGATCAACACCACATCTGATAACTACTGATCATCAGTGGTTCAACATCTTTTGATCGACAATCATTCAACACATATTGTTCAGAAGTTGATTCACCACTTAGCAGAAATCAGTAGTTGGCAGCCAGTGCTGAAATCTTATGCTTTTGGTAACTTTATCCTCTTCATAGATCAAAAAATTTCCCTTAGGATGATGTTGCCAAAACTTTATCTTTATCCCTCTAGCATCTTGATCAGTTTTAGTTCATACACGTATCCTCTTCATCTCTTGAGTGGTTTTCAATAGGTATATTTAACAAGTCTTTTATGTTCTGCCAAGATAGTCTATAAACATCATACTTCTTGACTTAAACTTTGTCGGCACCAGCACAAGTCAGATAGAAATTGTTGGTTGAGGAGTTGTAGCTCCAGTGTGTAATTGGGTCATGAATGCTCAAAGGAGTCACATGCAGAACTTCTTGTTCTTTGTCTCCCTCTTGTTCAACCTTGTCTTTAAATTTTATCATTAGAATAACAACCATGGATTTGTACTTGTCTAGCGTATCTTTATACTCTGATATTAAAGTAAGCATTTTTTAAGTCTTTAAGATTGATATTCAAAACTTCCAGCTTAATTAGAAGAAAGACATAGACTTATTCTTTCTTTCAATAAAAAATCTCTTTGCTTTCAAATCATACCCCTATTTGATAATGGTTGTATCAACACCTTCTAAGTCTACCTCTTCTTTAGATTCTAAGAGTTCTTTTTCTTGCTCTAGATTATCTAAGCCATGTCTTATTCTTTCAGTAACACTGGTGATAATTATTTTATCTACTGAATCATCAGACTAGCTTTGGGTTGGAGATTCTGCTATTTCAGAAGCTTGTTGGACTGTTGGAGAACTATGCTTAGTAGTTTGAGTAGGTTGAGAAGTAGTAGGAGGTGACTGTAGTTGAGTGTTGGGGGCAAGTTCGATAGATGGGGTGGTCTCAGCAGCTTCAGACTCTTGCTTATTCCTTCTTTGTTCTAAAGCCTGCCTTGTTCTTTTTACATGAGATTTGTAAATCCTCATCAGTACATTCTCCACTTCCATTGCCTTAGAATCATTACTGAGATTTCTTAGTCTCAGTCTGGTTAAGTCAGCTATCTTAAATATGTTGAAGCACACGAGTTGGTTTCTTGGGTAAGCTACTCTTCCAGCTGCTGATCTGGTTACGAAGCAGGTATTTTTTTTATCATATTCCTACTCCACCATTGGATCATAAGCTGATGATGGTGTTTCTTAGATCTCTTCACCAGTATCTTCTTTAACTAAAGAATGTAATTTTTGCAGTAACAATTTGGACTTCTTATTCTTGCATCTAAAGATACTAAAATACTCAACAATTTGCTCTAAAATATCAAGGGGCAGATCAAGTACTTTATTTTCATGGTCATAGTACATAATTCTTCATTTGCTCTCTTGACAACAAATTTCTTCATCTGAAATTCTTCATTTGCTTTCTTAACAGCAAATTTCTTCATCTGATAGATTTACCTAGCAACCAATACCTTGGTTCCTATGATTATCTTCTCCTCCACTTCTTGGTAAACAATCCTTGCCTTTAAAACACTTTTAGGCGCTATCTTCTTCTTTGCAAGAATTGAGGAGATTGACTGATTGTCATCAGAGGTTGTTGATCTAGAGTCAAGGGATGTTGGAGGCTCAGTCAGCAGATGGGAGGACCTCTGAGCAGTTTTCTTTGTTCTGGTCTGCTGTCTTTCCTATTGCTCCCTAGATTCTTCAAACTTTGGGAGCTCTCCAGCCGCAACCTTTTATTTAATTCCTATGATATTTAGATCAAGAGTTGACATACTCATTGGTCCTACTTGTTTACAAGAGAAACCACAGTATTTGAGAAACATCTTGATTTCTTGCTTATCCTAAACTGTTGTTAAACCTTTTCAGCTTGTGTGAATCCAAGGATCGCAAACAGGAATTATTAGTATTAGAATGGAATCAAGTTAATGATTGCGGAATCATCATTAACCGTTGCTTAATTGTTTTAATTTAAATATTTAATATTAAAATTAATGCTTGTTATGACGAACACAATTATGTATATGCAATAAATAAGCAAACATGAATTGATTCAAATGTATTTCATTAAAACTGAATAATGATTACAAAAGAATGATTTATGAATGCTATGAAAAAATCTGCTTTGATCGTATTGTTATTGATGTATTGATGTGACGGCGGCTAGGGTTTGATTGTGTGATGTGATATGTTTTTGTCGTAATAATGCTCTTGTGTTCTCTCTTTGATATGAAACCTAGGACTCATATTTATAGATAATTATGAGTGTGTTAAGGAAACATCAGATCTCTTGGGATTCGTAATTGACTTGTAACACTTGTAAGATGTCCAAGTGTTTTTGCTCTTCCGTAGGAACTTGTCTTCCGCAGGAACTTGTTCTTCCGTAGGAGATTGAACTTCCGCAGGAACTTTGCTCTATCTTGTGTTTGTTCATGTGAATACTGATGGTTCTCCGTAGAAGATCTTCGGATGTTGTCTTGTAGGAAACATATCTACGGAATGACAAATATGTTCATCCGTAGATGTTTCTTACACTTAGTCGATTCCAAGAAATTCACCAAGTATATTGCTTTTACCTGACATCATTCACATCAAGCAACATATATATATATATATATATATATATATGGGTTAACTTATATACTCAATGCATACAAAAAGATAGTGAGTTACAATCATTTATTACATGAATTGATTAAAGTTCTAAGCCTATACAAAATGATCTAGACCTATTGTTCCTAGATCTAACAATACTCCCCCTTAGGCTTAGATACTTGTAATCAGTTCTTCAAAATTGATAGCTCCTTCACTCTGACAATAATCTTGTTGTAGAAGTATGACACCACTAACTTTTGATCATCATATTTATAATTGATCTACATCTTGCTAAGCTTCTTTAGAGTTTCAAAACTCAGTCCCAAAACATCTTCTTCAGTAGTAAGAGTGCACAACACATTATTGTTGTGCACTACTTCTAACTCATTGTGCTCTGAGATCATTAGTTCTGAGACTTCTTCAAGATTAGCTCCTTTCAATAGTCCAGCATTATGCCTTCTCCTCTTGTAAGCATTAGCATGCAGTTTGTCAACCACTTGTATTACATGAACATGTAGGAACAAATCATTCTGTGCTCTTTCATCAGTTAGCTTTGGAAAAAATTGTCATGTAAGTACGAAGTGTAGCTGGGATGTAGTAATTTGATTTCCACAGGATTAAAGATCCTGATTCTATCAGCTTTCTTGTTTTTAGCATTCCTCAGCAGCACCGGTTCCTTTGTTCTTTTAACCTATCCCCTTTCTGTTATGGGATACGTGTATTGATTTCCTTTAATTGTTTTAAGGTTTTGAGTTGGTAATTTTTTGAATGCTTGTGGAAGGGGGAAAGGGAGTGCGCTTTTCTAGGTCTGAAAAGTGATCTGAAAAAGTGAGTAATGAAAGTTTTAAGTCAAAAACATCATTTATACTCTCGGATACATTAATTTCATTTATTTAATTAAGTGGATCCTACTACCTTACCCTTTCCGTGGAAGTTATTTCTTCCGTAGGACATCTACGGATGCATAGCATCTGCGGATGCCTAACTATCTAGTAGTGAATTAGAATTTGAAGTATAATGTGAAGTCACTGAATCGGTAAACATCCGAGCACGTTCTTGACGGAAGGATAAAAACCAAAAGATAAACAAAAGTACGAACAATAATCGAATGATTTCATTGATAAAACATAACGATTTTAAGCTCGTTACAACTTAAGAATTACAACTTTTGGCAAGGGGAGATCGAGCATGATCTCCCCTCTCATCCGGCAGCGCCTGGGCGCCGGGCACACTCTCTAAAACCCTTAGGTTTCTACACATTGAAACTGGTATATATAGGCCTCGGCCCATATCAGATGCGACTGGGCCCATTCGTGCGATTGGACCATGCGTCTGGTTCAATCGTACGACTGGACCATGTGTATGGTTCAATCGTACGACTAGACCATTCTTATGGTTCAGTCTTACGATTGCCCCAATCGCATCTCTCAGTCGCACGACTGGTCCATTAGCATGGCTCAGTCGTACGACTGAGTCTCATTCGCATATGCTCCTGCGAATGACCCAGTTTCATGTGTTTACAAGGTGTATAACATTAAGCCTAGACTATTCGTCAAGCGACGGACACACTATATATGACTATATATGCTCCAACAAATTCCCCCTTGGACGTTGCTTGCGAATAGTAGATAACACCTCTTACAATCTTCAGTCAATCTTTGCTCTGGTTTCCAATAAAATCAAACGAACAACCATATTAGCCAACGTTGCCGATCCGTCAGGTTACTACCATATCCCTGAAAATGAATTTAGGCACAATAGCTTCCGTTTACTTTGCAGAACACCATCATAGCAGCAAGATTCCCCATATGACTGATTTTTCCAGATAATGACATGACCAGTTTTCCATTGCTGCAATCTTCACACAGTCTAACCTGTTTAACATTAACAACTGTAGAAATTCCCCCTCACGTTCAGCATATCCCAATATATATATACATTATGCTCTCCTGTCGTCTTCATACGATGTATTGGGTAAAAGGTTGAAGGTTCCAATCCACAGCTAACAATATCAAACAAATCAGCATGCATGTAGATTCATCATCAGAAACCTGCTTACATCATCACTTTCTGATTGCGTCTTCAATTTCTCTATACATGGATTCCCCCTAAGAATGAGAATCCTCTCTGTGCGGATAAATATAACTTGATTGGCCCATAAATAGTCAGATGCTCCTGACTACCCCACAAAATCAGCACCGACAGCTGACATCTTCTCTTCTCTCTTTCGTGTTCTAACAACATTCACCTATTCTGGAAGTCCAACGAATAATGGGGTATCCATCGAACTTGTTTGACATAAGAACCTCAGGGTGAATGTACTTTGCTCATCCTCAACTCTTGCATAGACTCTCCAGGAAAATCTTCACTATTGACCCGAAAATGAACCAAAATTAACCCGATAATTTTCCCAAAAAATTTTATTTTACCAAAATTTTTCAGAAGGCTTCCCGACTGATAAAAATGGTTTAGGGAAAAATTCGTCCAAGAAGCTGTTCCGGACTCTTTTTTTTGTCTGGTACACAGCTCATTCGTGTGACTTGAACAGATGAAAGAAGACATACGTACGAATGGGTGATTCGTGCGAATGGATACTCCGAATGGGTTAGTCGTGCGAATGAAGTACACGAAAGGGTCAGTCGTGCGAATGAAGGTTCATTCGTACGAATGGACATACGACTGGTTTAGTTGCACGAATGGACCATACGAATGGTTCAGTCGTGCGAATGAGGCCCAGTTGCATGGCCCAATCGCATGAATGGGTCTGAACGCAGAAAACCAGATCTGCAGCCGCCACAAGGCTGAAAAACCCTAATCCGATAATTTGGACGAGATACAACACAAAATTTGTATCAATGGATTCGTTTTTATGATCTGAAGAAGATTCCGAGTCCGGTTTTAACAAACAAACATCACACGTAATGAGATTTGAGCAAAACAAGATGAACACGAAGAACACGAAGTGTGTTTAACGTCAAAGAACAAGAATTCGATCCAGAAATCAAGAGCTCGGGTTGCTAGATCGTTTGTTAGACCTTACTAGCAGTAACCGGCTCTGATACCAATTGTGAAGTCACTGAATCGGTAAACATCCGAGCACGTTCTTGACGGAAGGATAAAAACCAAAAGATAAACAAAAGTACGAACAATAATCGAATGATTTCATTGATAAAACATAACGATTTTAAGCTCGTTACAACTTAAGAATTACAACTTTTGGCAAGGGGAGATTGAGCATGATCTCCCCTCTCATCCGGCAGCGCCTGGGAGCCAAGCACACTCTCTAAAACCCTTAGGTTTCTACACATTGAAACTGGTATATATAGGCCTCAACCCATATCAGATGCGACTGGGCCCATTCGTGCGATTGGACCATGCGTATGGTTCAATCGTACGACTGGACCTTGCGTATGGTTCAATCGTACGACTGGACCATTCTTATGGTTCAGTCTTACGATTGCCCCAATCGCATCTCTCAGTCGCACGACTGGTCCATTAGCATGGCTCAGTCATACGACTGAGTCTCATTCGCATATGCTCCTGCGAATGACCCAGTTTCATGTGTTTACAAGGTGTATAACATTAAGCCTAGACTATTCGTCAAGCGACGGACACACTATATATGACTATATATGCTCCAACATATAACTTGATTATTCATGGATTACCGCTCTATGAACATGGATTATACTTTTAAGCTTTTAACACATCCGTAGTTTACCAATTCTACGGATGGTTCAATTTTATTTGGTTAAGTTTCACACTGTAGCTTCTGCTGATGCTGAAATTTCACTGTGGCTTCTGCTGATGCTGAAATTTCACTGTAGCTTCTGCTGATGCTAAATTCAATGTCTGAAACTTCTTTTGATTGTGTGGTCGTAATCAAGTGATAGAACCATTTATTACTATTGGACCTTGTTGACGTTGTTTGCATGACAATTGTGCACAAGAAGGTCTATATCTTGCAGCCAAGTTAGTGCATAAGTTCCAATTCCTTCTTAGTTAGTTGATCAAAATTCAGCTTTTATTGTTTTTCATGCATTAACTACTCCCCCTAAATTTGTGATTAATGATAAGATTTAACATTTATCATAAATTTATGTAGAATAATAACCTGAAAGGCATATGACAGTCCAAAAGTGATGAAATCTGTTAAAATTAATGCACGCAACTAGATATAATGGGATCATACTATGACACCAAGCTTCTTCTCTGTTTGATTTGTTTGATGAGATATGATCTGATGCTACACCCGATTACAAGTATATATTTCCACTTAAATCCAAGCAAGAGTATTGTATCAACTATGCATGCTATTTATCATGTTTTAATGTTTATTGGAGATTGTTTTTGTGCTCCACATTCAATTCACATTAGAGTTTGTCCTCCATGTGTGAGACAAATCATCACTTTGTCACACTTAGAGACTATGTACATTAAGTTATAAATTTTATCTTGAGACAAATTTATAGTCTCATTAATGCTTTATGTTACTGCTCTTTAGATAATATACTTTTGATCACAATGGATTCTTTTAAGAGCTGAGATATGATCCCCATAAGGTCACCAGATCTTTACTTACGTAAAACAGAGATGCTTACAACCCAGATCTTTGTTCACACAAAATAGAGGGAGGATGAGGATTATACTCTAAATCATAAACCCAGGTCTTTGTTCACACAAAACAGAGGGAGTATGATGTTGCAAAGATAGAAGTTATAAAGTGTTTTATATAGTGTGCTTGGGTGAGTGATTTGATCACATAAGGATATGACTTACTTGCTTGATTCTCGAAATGGAGTTTCCCACAAACAGTCACCTTTTCATTATCTGATGCATGCTTTTAGTGTAGTTTCCACTCAAGATGAATCTACTCACATATCAAAGTACTTTTGATCAGATTTAAAGTTAGTTAATTACAGGAAGTAAGCAAAGGCATAGTGCACTATCATTTCCCAAACATATGACATGCTGAAACAAAAGACGCAATTGATTACTGCTTAAAAGGACAGTCACATGCTTTTCTTATGATAATTAATCTAAGTTAATCATTCCCATAGACTCAATTAGAAAATTAAATCTAACCGAATCAAAGGCTTTTATGAATAAGTCAGCAACCTGATTTGTTGTATCCACTTTGATTAACTTGATTAGACCCTTTCTGAGCAATCCCTTAGAAAATGATATCTGATTTCAATATGTTTTATTTTACTCTGTTGAACTAGGTTAGCAGTGATGAACATAGCAGCTGAATTATCAATATGAATTGGTGTTTGAAGGAAATTGTAACCATAATCAAGTAATTGGTTTTGCAACCAAACTACTTGAGAGCAACCAGCTGAAGCAGCTATGTACTCAGCCTCAGCTGTGGACACAGAGACATTTGTTTGCTTCTTGCACTACCATAAAACAAGTCTTGGTCCTAAGAATTGACATCCACCAGTCGTGGATTTTTTGTTATTGTTGCATCCTCCAAAATCACTATCTAAGTATAGTAAAGACTGAAATCTCCATCTTTTGGATACCACAGTCCTAGAGTTGGTTTCCCTTTCAGATATCCGAAGATTCTCTTAACAGCATTCAGATGAGACTCTTTTGGATCAGACAGGTACCTGGCACAAACACACACATCAAACATTATATCAGGTCTACTAGTAGTGATATACATAAGCGATCCTATCATTGATCTATACAATCTTTGGTCAACAGATTTCCCAGTAGGATCAGGCACAATCTTGTCTATTGTTGAAGTAGGAGTTTTGCATGAACCTGTATCAGCAAGATTGTACTTCTTTAATATTTGATGAATATACTTCTCTTGATTTATAAAAATGTCATTTGTTTTCTGATGAACTTGTAGGCCAAGAAAGAAAGTAAACTCTCCCATTGAACTCATCTGGAATTCAGATTTCATTAACTCTTCAAAACTCACACACATTCTCTTGTTGGTTGATCCAAATATGATGTCATCTACATATATTTGAACAACCAAAAGTTCTTGATGTTCTTGTTTGAGAAAGAGTGTCTGATCAATAGTTCCTATTTTGCACCCATGTTTGAGTAAGAAAGATGATAATGTTTCATACCACTTTCTTGGTACTTGATGAAGACCATACAAAGCTTTGTCTAGCTTGTAAACTCTATGTGGGTAGTTAGGATCTTCAAAACCAGGAGGTTGAGCCACATAGACCTCTTTATCGATTTTCCCATAAAGGAAAGCACACTTGACATCCATTTGATAGACAGTGAACTTCTTATAGGAAGCATAGGCTAGATATACTCTGGTTGCTTCAATTCTTGCAACAGGAGCAAAAACTTCATCATAGTCTATCCCTTCTTCTTGAGTATATCCTTGAGTAATCAGCCTAGCTTTATGTCTCACAATTATACCTCTGTCATCTAGCTTATTTTGAAGAGCCATCTTGTTCTAATTGCATCTTGACCTTCAGGCAAATCAACAAGATTCCAGACTTTCTGCTTTCTGAATTGATGAAGCTCTTCCTGCATAGCTTCAATCCAGCTATTATCCTTCAAAGCAGCTATGATGTTTGGAGGAACAACTTAAGAAAGAAAACAAGTAAACAAGCAAATGTTTACAGCTCCCCATTGGCTTCTTGTGGTTCTTGCATTTAGGTCTCCAATAATGTTGTTAGATGGATGAGACTTGTGAATTCTGGTTGTTGAGATAGATTCAACCGGAATGGATGATTCCAAGTTAGACAAATCCATCGAAGCAGATCGATTCAACTGTGATGATGAATTTAAGAAGTAATCAAAAAGTTCTTCATATTCAGCATTTGAAGTAACATGTTCTTCATTTGGTACATCAGTTGTATTGCGAATGTCTTCCGTAGGAACTTCTACGGAGGTGTTTTGTTCATCCGTATGAGTTAAAGGAACATCTACGGATGGTATATGTTGGGCTACTGACAACTTTCTGGAATGCAAAGGATCATCTCCAATGTTTGGAGCATCTACTGAAGCATTATTCATATCTCCGGATGAAGGATGATCATCTGCGGATGCAGGATCATTAGCTGCGGATGTAGTGTTCCTATTTTCGGATGTAGATCCATTTTGCTGAACTGAAAGCGCATCATTGTTGATATTGGTTGTTCCTTGATCCAAGATACTTGAGGTTTGTGGTCTTGGAGGATCAGCTGATAGTGATACTTCATTCAGATTTGGAGGGACAAATGGATAACATGTATCAGCAGAACCTGCATTAATCAAATAACCAGAGTTAAATGAGCCTATTAATGCATCTATATCAAACAACCATGATAATCCTTTTACATATTTGGTAAACACTGATTCATCAAATGAAACATTTGGAGTTTCTTCCACAATGTTATGTTGTGGAATGTAAATCCTATATGATTTAGATGTTGAAGAATATCCAACAAAGAAACCATCTTAGGCTTTCTCAGAAAATTTTCCCAATTATTATTTTGTGTTTAATATAGATACATGACACCTAAAAGCTCTAAGATATCCTATGAAAGGTTTTCTTTTGAATAAAAGCTCATAAGGTGTTTTATTGTGTTCTTTGACAATTAAAGTCCTGTTTTAAACGTTGCATGTTGTGTTCACAGCTTCAGCCCAAAATATGATAGGCAACTGAGAGTCAGCTAGTATTGTTCTTGCTGCTTCAATAAGAGTGTTTCTTCTTTCAGCAACTCCATTTTGTTGAGGAGTTTTTGGTGCACTAAACTGCCTTGCAATGCCTTTATTCCTATAAAAAGAATCTAAATCAGCATTAACAAATTCAGTCCCATTATCACTCCTGAAAATTTTAACTTTTAAATCAAGTTGATTCTCAATCTTGATGACAAAGTCCATTAATGTTTCAGATGTTTCACTCTTTTGTTTAAGAAGAAACCCATGTTAATCTAGTGAAATCATCCACTACCACTAAACAATATTGTCTTTTTCCAATGCTCATGATATTAGTTGGACCAAAAAGGTCTATGTGAAGCAATTTGAGTGGTGTAGTGTTGGTATTGATAATTTTGGATTTATGAGACACTCTATGTTGTTTTCCTTTATAGTATGAAGAACAATGATTTGAACAATAAAACTCTTTCTTTGGCAGTCCAATGACTAAGTCATGATTCACCAATTTATTCATATTATTCATGTTGGAATGAACAAGTCTTCTATGCCACAATTGAGATTCATCTTCTGAAGACTTAGATAGCAGACATGTTTCATGGCTTATGAGTGTGGTATTGTTCATATCCAAAACATATGTGTTTTCTTTTCTTGATGCTTTAAGAAGGATCCATTCTTCTGGAATTTAAAACCCTGGCTTAAGAATGTGACAATTAGTATTATCAAACAGTGTTGTATAATTTTGATCACAAATTTGAGACACACTTAATAAATTATACTGCAAATTGTCACAATAATTTACTTTCTCAAATTTGAGTACACAATTAGTTACCATTCCTTCACCAACTATTTTACCTCCCTTCTTATCCCCACCAAATGCCATATATGAGACATTTTTATGCTTGAAGTCATGGAGAAAAGAAAATTTTCTGCACAATTAAAGAAATCAATTAGTATTGATAACCCAAGCTTTAATGATCTTGGGTTTGCCAGCAGTGTCTAAAATTGTTACTCCTTCATGAATCAGTCTTGAAGTTTCAGTGTTAATTTTAGGTTTAATTGATTCATTTTGAGTTGTTTGTGGTGAGGATGATTCTGTTGAAGATGAGGTTGTGGAATTTGGATTTGGTTTCTTAATCTCTTCTTCATTCACCTTGTCTTTCTTTGATTGATGCTTTGATTTTGACACTGAACCTTGATTTTTGAAAGTTTCATCATCTTTTGATTTTTAATGAGATACATGTGTTCCCTTTTCAGAATTATCAAAGAAAGCATCATCAATGTTTGACTTCTTGTCAGTCAAGTCCACCTTTTTATAAGGTGTTTTAGATTGACTTGATGTTCTTTTCTTCAAAGGTTTACCCTCTACAGATGGTTTCTTGACTGTCAATAGATTCAGAGTCTGATTTAGCCAATTCAGATTTTGACTTCCTTGTGCTCTTTGTCTTGTTCTTTTTATTGAAATAACATTCCTGAGTAGAATGATTATTTTTGTTGCAAATTGCACAATGTTTGTTGAAGTAGTAATCAGAGGTCATGTGATTGTTCATATTGCAAATAGAACAATAACTGCTGAAGTAGCAATCATGAGTATTATGATTTTTCATATCACACCATTTGCAATATATTTCCTCAGATTCCTCATCAAACTCAACTACTTTCTTTTTCTTATTCACCTTTTGAGTCTTCAACTCCTTTTCCAATTGAGCACTTGATTTGTCCATGCTTTTGCTTGGTACACTATCAAATGATTCTCGTTTAACTTTTGATGATTTCTGTTTCTTGATATCCAACACTTTCTGATTAGATTTGTTGGCAGTTGCTCCGGTATTTGGCAGATCTTCTCCAGGCTTGGATTTTGCTTTCCGTAGATGATCTACGGATTCAGCAGATTTTGCCTTCCGTAGATCTTCTGCTGAAGTAACTTTCTGTTGCTTGTTTGCTGATTGTTTCTTCTTGCCTTTATCTATGGAGGATAAGTGTACCTCCTTAGTAGATCTGCACTGATCGACCCCTTTAGTTTTAGATTTTTTATGCTGATTAGGTTCTTGAAGTCCTTCATTTAATTGAGCAATTCTCTTGCAAATAGCCTTCAACATATTTCTTTGTTTTGGAGGATATTGCAGTTTTGATTCTTTAAGAACTTTGGAAAGGATAGTTTCAACAGCAACATCCTTACCAATGTTCAGTTGATCATCACCATGTTCATTAGAATCATCCAAGTCATCACACTTATCAAAGTCAAATTCTGAGTCATTGTGTTTAAAGTTTTCTGATTCAGATGACTCAGTTTCACTCACCTCAGTTTCATTGTTATTATTTTATTGATTAGATTTTGTTTCAAACTTGGTGCTTGGCACAAAATGATTTGTCAAAGTGTTTGTCATTGTTTCAGGTAGAGTTGTGTCGTTATCATTTATTGGAGGTGCAACAGCATTATATCCCAACCCATACCTATTTTTTGATTCAATATGAGAATTTAACAATTTCTCATATTGCTAAGATGAAAGTTGAAACTTTTGAAGTTTTACTTTAGTTGATGCATGATCAGCCATAGATTTGGTTAAGGAAGTGGTCAGATGCTCAACTTGGGCTTTTAAGTTGTAATTTTCTAAAACAAATTTTTCTAAATCCTTTTGTAAAGAGTTAATTTTGATTTGATATAATTTATGTTCTCTTACATGAAATTCATTCAAAATCATTGTTTCTTTTACTTTATCAGCTAATTGTTGAGCATGGACTCTATATCTTTCAACTTCCTCAACACATACTGATGAACATAGTCTTTCTCTTACCTCTCTAGCCATTGGTGGAACTTTGTTCTCCATGTGGGCCATTAAAGCTTGATTCTCTTCCAAGACTTCCTTCTCATACATGCTCCAGTCACAAGTTCCATCTTGTAGTATGATCAGCCTAGATTCTTTTGAATTACTAGGTCCTGCTGAGTCATTTGTGGCTGGTGGGGATAAATTCATTAGCTGAGGTTGTCTGAAAGATCTTTGAGATGATAATGGCTGATGTTGGTGAGACTGATGTTGCTGATGTTGTCTCAAGTCCGGATTTAATTGTTGATTGCATTCTCTAGAGAAATGTCCATAGAGATTGCACTTGAAGCACCTTACCTTTGACTTGTCCACACCAATCTTTGATGTTTTGCTTGTAGCAGCCAAATTTTTGTTTCTTCTAAGATACTGTTTGGCTCTATAAGCAATCATCGCCATTTGCCATTGAAGATCCATCTCCTCAACTACATCAGGATGCAGTTCTTCCAAGTCTTGCTGGCAAATGTTTGTTGGTGTTAAAGAACTTCCCAAATAAGCTTGAAAACTTGAACTAAAAACTGCAAAGGCTGCTTTTTGTTCTTCAGAATCCAAAATCACAGTAACAGGTTCTGATTGATTGTTCTGTTGTGAGGAATTTGCTGATGTTGTAGATGCATCTCTTCTGTCAGCAATTCTTCCTTTTTCCTTTCCATGTTTACTTTAAGATGATTTCTTTGAAGGCTTTGATGCATAGAAACTCACTTCCTTTTCATCTCCACTCAAAGTACAAGAGTTCTCACTATCATTGTTAGAAATAAAGGCACTTCAAGCACTTTTTATTTCTTTAAAATGATAGGGTGTGACATGAGTTCTCACATTCTTGTTTCTTGATTTTCATCCATTTCAAGAGCTTCCACTTTAGCAACCAGTGTATCTAAACCGGTTGATTTGAGATCTATGGTGTTCTTGATCATGGACACAGTTTGCTTCCAACTTTCAGGCAAAGTATGGAGCATCTTTTTGTTTAACTCCTCATTAGTGTACTTCAACTCCAAGATGTTCATCTTTGTTACAAGCTGCATAAATCTGTGACTTGTTAAGGAATTGATTCACCCTCAATATGATTAAATGTTTCATATTATGAACGAAGGGTGTCTTTCCTAATGCTTCTGATTTCATCACTCCTTTCACAGAGTGTATCTTCCACAAGGAGTTTGCTGTTTTGTAGTTTTCACACCTGATTAAGATCTCTTCAGGTAAAGCCATACTAAGCAGGCTGTATGCTTTGATATCAACTTTGACCTTTTTAACATCATCAGGCGACAGATCTTTTGTACTTAGAGGCTGGTTTTTGTCATTATAATCCGGCCCAAGGGTGGGTGGAATATATGGACCTTCAGTCATTGATTCCCATAAGTCAGAATCAGTATAATTCACATGATTCCTGAACTTGATTTTCCAGGATTTGAAATCCGCCTTTGTTTCTAACTTTGGAGGTTGGTATGATCCACCAAAAGTACTTATTTTAGTTAAAGTCTAAGAATTTAACTATAAAAGAGTTTCTTTTAGGTAATGAACTAAACAGTGACAAAACTTAATTAGTGATAATTAAGTTATTATGATCACAAATCAGTCAATCCTTTCAATGATAATTAATTATCAAGTCAAGGACTTTGTTAATGTATAACACTTAATGACTATCAATCAATAACTCAGATCTACTATTCAATTAATGTGAATATAGATCTAAATTAACCAAGCAATGAAACAGTGTTCACTGAAAGATATCCCATTAAGAGTTTCAAGTGACTCAAGTGTTGTGTAAAAAGACGGTGTTAAACTTGTTTTCAAAAGGGATTTTTAGTTTTCATAATTGTAGTTTAGAAAACTCTATGTACCTTGTATTTGCATGCTTTCAAACACATGGTACCCTATGGTTCCCTTTTTAATAAAGCCATTTTTATTTAAATCATTAATCCTTTTAATAACCTTTTATTAACCACTTAATGATAAAGAACCATATTTTTTTCAGCTTGTTATGTTTATTAATTAGTTTGTTATGCATATCCATATATCAAACAACCATCATAAAATAAACAACCAAACAAGCACAACCATATAATCACAAGTGCATAACCATAGCCACTAAGTTGACTATACTTTTTTACCATCACAAGTGCTGTCATTTGGTCTTTCCTAAGGGTTAATAATAACACATAAAATGTATTCATGAACTCCCACTTGAATCCGCATCCAAATGCTTCAAGTGTTCATGCCTTTATGTCCATCCTTTGTATCTTCCTTTGAGTCTCCAACTTGTGCATCTTCTTTTACAAAATTATATCCAAATACAATTTTTTCTAATAAAAGAAATGCACCTAATCTATTTATTATATAACCAAAGAATAAATAAATTACAACTCAAAGATAGAAACACAAATATTATTACAACCCTTTAATGAATAAAACCAAACATGACAAAACATTCAACCAAATCCAAGACACACTTAGTCAAGGCTATGTTATGCACCAAAACATATATCCAAATACAAGATTCAAGAACAAAATGAACTCCCTTTTTAACCCTTAAAATTTAAGCCAACATAAACCAAAATTTTTAGGGTTTTTGTCCAAATAAAATAATCAACCATTTGATATCAATCTTTCAAGATTTATTCTAAAGCATGTAAAATAAAACTTGAAAGACAAGAGATTCATTTATCCAAAACAAATCAGCCCCTAATGGGTTGAGAATGTCCAACAAAACTAATTTTTCTTGGACTTTTGAAGCAAGTTTTCCACACAACCGGCTCTAGATGCCATTGTTGGGTTTGTTACAAGTTTATCAAAATATAAAGAGATATAAAACTTGTTTTATATGCTGAAAATAAACCATTTTATATTCAAGAAGACAAACCCAAGAACAAGGATCATGTATGTGAAAACAAATGCTATCAAAACGAAATTAACCATAGGGTGTTCTTAGATTACTATCTTTCTAAGAACAAGAATATATGTGATGGATAATATATGAAGAAGATGATGCTCTTGAATGGAAGCCTTCAAGAAGAGGACCTCAAGCTAGTATACCCACAAGCTCTTACAAACACCCAACTTGTTAGGAAGTTTAACACCAAAAACTTCTTCAAAACCTCCTTCTTGGTCGAGATTTGCAAGAGAGAAAGATGGAGAGAAGTTGCACTTGTGTGTGAGAGAGTGTGCATGTTGAGTAGTGTGTGAAATGGGTTAATGTCTTGCATTAAAACAAGAAAAGGAATCCCAAGGAAAAACAACCAAGGGGCGGCCGAATTTTGAATGGGTTCCCACCCATTTTAATATTTTTATATCACACATTATTTACAAATACGTTTATAAAATTAAACCCTTTTAATTTTATAACTTAACTACACTTTTATGTGTTGTTATTTAACCTACTTAAATAACAATACAAATAATTTCTCAACAAAATATCCGTATAACTTGTTCTATATCAAATGCAATAATTTAGAAAACTCATTTTCTAAATTGGTGTCAATATTTATTTGCTTGATCATATCAACAAATAAATATTTATTGGTGTTTGTTTAGCTTGTTATTGGATATGACCCATCTTGGATCATAACGTACTAACCACATCAATCTTGTATGTTTCTTGTGCATATAAGATCCAACAATGCGAGAAGATTCATAGGGTAAGAACAACTGTAGTTTCAAATTCACATCGCATACAACACGATAATCGAAAAAGAACAACCGGTTATTCACACATTCGACGATTGCAACGGCAAACCTGGATGTTAGATTAAACGAAAAAGGCAACTGGGTGGGTGCAAAACCCTAATTTTTGAACGAAAATAGGGTCGGATGAGAGGTTTTCACGAGCATGGACCAAATGGTGGTGTTGGGCCTTAGTGACCTGGATTAGACTTGAACAAGACCAATAATTTACTTATTTTTATTTTTAAGGTTTTACTTTTATGTTTTTTAGATTTCAATCTAAATCCTTCCCGAGCTTAGCTTGCGGGAAAATATTAGACTAGGCTATTATTAGTGAATAGTTTAGAGTTAATTATGTAATATTATTGTTTATATAAAGTGACTGGGTTGTGAGAATGATATTCTCTGTTGTTGTGAAACAACAAGGACCGAATATGATGATTGAGTCAGTGATTATATTGCGGAATCATACAATCATAGAACATTGAATGCAAGAAATACTCATAAGTGCACTTTGTATTGATTAAGATTAACAATTACAATAAATGCTAGGGTTTGAGCACTATACAGTAACAGAACACCTTGTGGACAAAAGACTGTGATATTCTGATTGTCTAACGTTAGTCTAAAGTCTAAAAGTCACCTCACATACGAGGTTTTCTATTCTATTTATAGGCTGACAAGAAGCCTTTACAAAACACTAAATTACCCCTTTACATAATCTAGACTAAGTACAAAAGGTCTTCATCAGCATTTGTTTTTGTTCATCCGCATTAACTAATGCGGATATGTTGATCTTCATCAGCATTTGTTTTTCTTCTATCGCATTTGTGTTTGGTCATCAGCATTGACAAATGCAGATGAACAAACACTTGGCGCATTTGTTGCTGAGCATCCGCATTAGTTAATGCGGATGTTTAATTCCTTTGTCAGCATTTGTTCGGTTGTCCGCATTTGTAAATGCGGAAGAATAAATACGTGTCAGCATTTGTTCTTTGGTCATCCGCATGAACAAATACGGATAGCCAACACTTGGTCTTCTTTTGTTGATGCAGATTCTTCATCCGCATTGGTTCTTGAACTTAGGGAGATTTTAGCAGAACAACCATCATCCACTACTTGAGTTGGCATGTATGATCCTTTCAGGGTCCAACAATACTCCCCCAAGGAATATACAGCCTAGGAACTTCAAGGTTTTGGTGGATGACGTTGTGAGGATTCTGCTGGATCTTGATCAGCAGGAGGAGATGAAGCAGGAGCTGGGTCTGTGTATGAAGGATCCAGGATGGCATTGATCATGTTGGAGAATTGTCTTGCATCAGCCAACTTTTCTCTGCTCAATACATGGATCTTTATTTGGCTCATAGTGTGGATGGCTTCAATGGGCAGCTTTTTCAAAGAGATAGGCTCCCAGAAGGACACAGTTGACATCCCATCTCTGTGAATTAGTAGAGATCCATCCACATCTACCTCCAGCTTCACAATATTCTCAAATTGCAAAGGAGTCTTCTTCTTCCTCCTCTGCTCTCTCTTATGTAATATTCTGTCATAGGCCATCTTCAGAAGTTTGATACATTTGAGAAAGAATTGCATATCAGCTTCTCCAAGCTTGTTGCTGATATCTTTGAAGTGCCTTGTGTAAATGTAGTGGATATAGGATTCATCAAGCAACCTTACCTCATATCCACTAAATAATCTGATTTCAGCCCCTTCTTTTCCTCTTCATTTTCTTTCAATCACCAACTCATATGTCTTCTCTATCATAATAGACATTTGAGATTGGGATGGAGGAATGAGTTCCAGCTACCATCTTTCTCTTCAAAGATTCAGTGGGCTTCACCTTGAGCTCAGGGAACACTACTTCTTCAGCTGGTTTTGTCTTTTTATTCTCAAGGGGGTTAACAAATGATCTATCTTTCGTCATACAGATAACCTTGAGAGATTTGAAGTTGTCTGTTCTTTTAAACATCCTCAGAATATCTTTAAACTCATAACCCCTGAACATAGCCTTATAATTATTAGTCTTAGATTGACTAGTTCTTTTAGATCATGATCTCCAGGGAGTTCACCAGAGCATATTACTCTATGAAGAATTGGACTAACCCTAAGATCCTTTTGACCATAAACATGTTCCAGTCACTGTCATACTTCTAGGCAATTATCTTCAGATCAGTCTTGGCCTGGGGAGTAGACACACCTCGGATCATCTCTGCAGTGGTGAGCCCTTCATGAAGCTCTATCTATGAAAGTTCAGCAAACCATGCAGGATATCTATGCAAAATAGGTGCAAAGAGTCATGATCTCTATGGGTGAGCTGCACGTCTTGTGCTGAAACTCTGGATCTAGGCTGTTGTCTGGTTATTTCTTCTTCCATTTTCTTCAGCCTATCTTTCTTATCATTGATCATTCTAAGGATAGCAGCCCTTAGAGAATTTGTCTTCATATTTCCTAGTTTTCTCTTAGTGAATCCTTGTTCAGACAGATAGTCCTTTATTTTCCTATCAGTCATGCTGTAAGGATCAGGATACAGTGGTTGAGAAGATGCAGTCTGTTTGGCTTTTGAAGGGGATTTTAACACAGAAGCTTTGGGTGAATGAGACTTTTCATACTCAGTCTCATATGTAGGGTCCAGCAGCGTGTTTAGCTTTTCTTCTTCTGTTATCATCCCCTCATAAGTTAACCCAAATACCTCATCAGGATCATATCCGTGGTCAATCAAAAATATGGCTTTCAGCATCAGATCCTCTGATTTGGCTTTCTCTACCATCTCATGTACTGATGGCTTCTCCTGTTCAGGGCTTTTCCTAGCTATTAGTTCATCAACCACATAGCCACTCTCTATCTCTCCTTCTTTCAGATCAATAATTTCAGCCTTCTTTTTTAATTGAGCTTCAGCCTTTTCATGTTCTTCTAGGAAATCAGCAATGGGGGGATCATCTTTTTGCTTTTTCTTGACCAGTTCTTCTTCTTCAATTGGTCTTTTTTTCCTTTGCCTTTTCAGCTAAGTATTTTCTTTTTCTGGAGTATGTTTGCACTGTTGGATTAGAAGAGGATTCAGCCTTCTCAGCTTCTTTGGGCAGTTTCTCAGATTCTGCCTTTTCTGATTCATCTACTGCAGCAGCTGCTGATTATTCTCTTTGTTGTTGTTCTTCACATAATTTTCTAATCAGCTCCTTTTGTTCATTAGATAGGGATACATCAGACATAATTTGTAGACTCAATTCCTTCTCAACTAGGACAGGAAATGACCACTCTTGGTTTAGTACCTTCCCTCCGATTGACTATAAAATCCCAAAAGTCGTCATCTATAATGAACTCTTCCGCAGTAAAGAAGTTGAGGAATGACCACTATTGGTTCAATACCTTCCACCAAATGACACAGTAGTTCCTTAAATATGCTTGAAGTCATGAAGGAGGGAATGATCTCCAGTCATGTGTCGGGAGCACCCACTGTCCACATACCATAAATTATTGGACCTGTATGAGTGACCCTGCAAGCACAAAAAGAACTAATTAGAGTGTGAAACCCAAGCCATGATGGTCTTGGGTTTCCCGTTCCTATCCATGATAGTAACTTTTGGGTACTTTCCTCTAAACTATGACTTGGGGAATGTGGTTAATTTCTGTTTATATCTTGGTTGTTTCATCACATCCACATCAACTGAAGAGTCAGAAGAGTAGTCAAATCTTTGATCCCTATTTCTCTTCAAAAATTAAACGCATTTTTTATTGTCAAACTTCGTTTTTGAATTATGAAAAGGATGAGTTTGTCTGAAGTTGTGTTTTATATTTCTTTGAACTCTCTTTAACTCTTTCAGATTACTCAAATCATCATCAGACCTGGAAGTCTTGAACAGTTTATTGTGAAAATGACTGTTGATTTTGGGTTTTGAAGATTTGATTGGTGAAATGGGCTTGTTTTGATGAATCCTCAGTCCCTTTTGTTTGAAGATACAATCAGATGTGTTGTGGTTGGTCATATCACAAACAGAACAATATTTGTTAAAATAACAATTTTTGGTGGAATGATTGTTCATATCACAGATTGAGCAATATTGATTGAAATAACACTTATCTGTCTGTGATTTGACATTTCACACACATCACAATACATGTGCTTGTTTCTAGACACTGGTCCTGGTTTTGATGCCTTAATAACTTTACTAGTTTTGGACTGAGCCTTAATATTTGATTTTGGTGAGGAATCATGTCAGCCCTTTTAGTAGGTTGTTTCATAACACTACTAGTTTTGATTTTCTTAGACTGATTTTGCTTTCTTAAACTTTCCCTATCCTCCTTTTCTTGTTGATTTACATGATCTTTATTAAAAATATCAAAAACAACTCCTTGCTTTGGTTTTGATGATTGAAGATATGATTTGATCTTTGATTTTGAAACCAGTGCGGTTTTACTTTTGATTATTGGTGAAGCGTTATCTGATTTGATTGAATTCTTTGGAGATCTGATCTCACAATCAGATCCACTTTCAGTAGATGGTGTCACAGAATCATCAGTTATCTTCTTTCTTTGGAATTTGCAGGAACAAATTTCACAAAAGGCACTATGGATTTGACAGGACTTGCTGGTTTAATGACATTCACTATTTTGTCTGAGTACTCTTTGATTTTGATAGGATGACCTAACTTAATTATCTCCTCATTTTTTTCAATGTAAACACTTGGTTTATTTTGAGGATTAGTGATTTGAGTTACTATTGACTTAGGTTCAATAGTTTTAGGTTCAATTTTATCAAACAGAGTGACAGACTCAGGCATGACAGTGTAATTGTCCTTATATGGTGGGGGATATGAATTGTATCCAATCCCAGTCATATCATTGTGCTACTTCTGTGAATCAAGCATCTCTTGCAGTCTAGCTGAAGACAGTTGAAACTTTTCAAGTTTCATTTCAGTAACTAATTGCTCAGCTTTGGATTGAGCTAGCTTTTAAGTTAGTTTTTCATTTTCAGCTGCAAGAGTGTACTTTTCTCCACGCAGTTTTTCTATATCGGAGATGAGAGATTTGATTTTTATTTCAAAGCATTTGATTTCTATTTTATACATCTCCGATTTTACTTTTTCTTCTTTGATTTTAGCAGCCAATTTGTGATTGTGCTCATGATAACCCTGTAGTTCAGCAATACATTTATCACCTACACAAATTAGATTTTACCTCAGAAGGCATTGGAGTTGGGCCATCAATGATGTGAGCCATGAGAGCATGATTTTGAAATTGAGGCTTCACTTCCTCAACATATAAGCTCCAGTCACATACTCCATCATGTCTGATGACAAGTGCATTTGAAGTAGATTGGTTGGTTCCATGAGCTTGATTTGTCTGTTATTGCTAACTCTGGTATGGATGTTGATGTTGTTGTTAGTGATGATACTGCTGCTGTTGATGATTGTTGGACTGATTGTAGGATTCTATGTGCCCAAGACACTTAGAATATTGATGTGGTTAGTACGTTATGATCCAAGTCGGGTTATACCCAATAACAAGCTTAGCAAACACCAATTAAATATTTAATTGATGATATGATCATGCAATTAAATACTTACACCAATTTAGAAAGTGGGTTTTCTAAATAAGTTGCATATGAGATGGAACAATTTATTAGGATATTTTGTTCAACAATATTATTTGAAGTGTTATTTAAATTAGTTGTATAACACCAAATAATAATAAGAGTATAGTATTTATACAATTAGTTGGTTAATTGTATAAACTAGTTAAAAGAGTAGGCAATATATATATGTGTGTATTATTCTCAATTGAATAAGAATACCCTTTTGGTTTGACCATAAAACCGTCCCCTTTAGCATGTGGGGGACACACATGCATTTTGTTTCTTTTAACCAAGTTATTCTCTTGAGAATCCAACACACACATGCCTTATGTCTCCTCCACTAACTAGATCAAATGCTCCCATCATTCTCGTTACACAACACATGCAAACAAGAAAGAATTCAGCTCCTCTCTCTCTCTCTAATTTTACGAAAAATGCAGCAGCATTGAAGGGATTATTAGAGCTGATTTGAGCTATCTTCATGTTGTTCTTGGTGTGAGGTTCTTGTGCTCCATGATGATGATTCTCATTTGCATGCAACACAACAAAAGAGATCCTCCTCTTCCCTCTAAGAGCTACGAACTTTCAGCAAGAAAAAGAGTGTTTTTCTGCAGAAAATTAGAGGGTTTTCATGTTGTTCTTGGTGTATTCTACCTAACAAGAAGGTGTATTTGCAAGGAGCTTGGGGTATACTAGCTTGAGGACTTCTATCCTTGAAGTCTTGCCTGCATTTTATGCATCTCCATCTTCACCAAACATCTATTTTGGTCGACATTATTGCTGCTGCAGTAAGATATATCACAGCTCAATGAAGCTGTGATTTTATGTAGTTTTACATATGTTCATAGCTTGTTAATTCACATAAATGATCCTTTGATTTATGGGTTTGTTTTATACACTTGAATGGTCACTTGAAGAACATAATTTTCAGCTTATAAAATGAGTTTAAAAGCTATACTTCCGCTGCGTTTTCAGAAAGTTTAAATGGTTAAACTATGATTTTATGTTCTAACAAACCCAACAATGGCATCAAGAGCCGGTTATGTGAATAGCATGCTTGCTCTTATCCTTTAAAAATCATTTTAAAGGATGTTAATCAACTAATTAGGGACTGATTTTGGTTGATTTAATAAACCCCAAGTCTTTCAAAGTTATATCTTCATGCTTATGATTAAACTTTGAAAGATAGGAATGTCAATTGGTTGATATGTTTGGTTGTTGTTTGTTTGGACAAACAAACCCAAATTTTCAGTTTATGTTGGCTGAATTTAGGGTTTGATGGGGTTTATTATTGAATAATGTTTATGATTGGTCATATAATAGTGCATAACCTAGCTTTTGGCCTTGTGTTGTTTGGATGCTTACAATGTTTAGAATGGTTGTTTTAATTCATTCAATTGGGTTGTAATATTTATGTTTATTATTTGGGTTGTAATTATTTATTCATTTGGTTATGTAATAAAAAGATTAGGTGCATTTCTTTTATTAGAAAAATGTATTAGGATATAATTTTGTAAAAGGAAGATGCACAAGATGAAGACCCAAATATGGACATCAAAGACACAAAAAAGGACTTGAAGCATATGGATGCAAGTTCAAGTGGGAGTCTATGAAGACCTCTATTTTGTGTTGTATTCAACCCTTAGGAAAGACCAAATGACCACACTTGTGATGGCAAACAAGTGTGATCACAATAGTAGCTATGGTTATGCACATTGTGGTTGTTTATATTATGCTTGTTTGATTGTGATTTTATGAATGATTGTATGATATTTGGATATGATAAACAATCTTAATAAAAATGACCTTAACAAGCTAATATAAAATGGTTCTTAATCATTAAGCGTTAATAAATGGTTATTAAAAGGATTAATGGTTTTATAATAAAATGTGTTTTATTAAAAGAACCATAGGGTATCTTGTATTTGAAAGCATGCAAATACAAGTACATAGAGTTTTCAAAACTAGAATTAATGAAAACCAAAATCCATTTTAAAACATGTTTAACACCATCCTTTTACACGACACTCGAATCACTTGAGAACTATTTGTGGGATAAAGGTTACCTAACCACTTATAGGGAACTTGTGTGTTTGAGGTGAGTCTAACATACTTGTGGGATAAAGGTCACCTAACCGCTTGTATGTGAAAACTCACACGTGTGTGTAAGTAGGACGACTTGAATTGGAAACCATGTGCATAGGGTCACCGAAGCATGGCGTACAATGGTGTTGATGGGATTAAACATGCCAACCAAACATAAGATGTTTAACCGATCCCATAAAGGTTAGAAGTTGCAAAAGGTTGCAATATTGACTACCTTGTTAAATTAAATAATGGGATAAAGGTCACCTAACCATTATTTGAATGTAACGTTGGATTCTAGATTTTAATTATTAATTGTCTATGAGACATAAAAGGGTATTAATAATTAAAATAAAGTAAAATTTTAAGAAATACTAATAAGAACTTTGTAAAATTTTGTAGAATGGCCGCAAACAATAATGCTACCACCCCGACCGTCCATACCCTATCACTAAGAATCGTTATCAAAATGAGTAAAGGCCTATATCCTTGACGATCCCATGTCTCACCAACCAACGCTGTTGATGTTAAGGCCTTTTGACGATTGGCTTAAGCACATTAAGGATTCTGTGCTAGTTTCCTACCTCATGTTGGGAATATGATTCCCGAACTTCAAAAGGGTTTGGAACATCATAGGACATATGACATGATAATCTAGTTGAAGGAAATGTTCCTTCAACAAACATTAGTAAGATTGCTTTGAAACGGTTCAAGCACTTTATGCATGTCACATGGAAGAAACCCAATCGATATCATCTTATATATTCTTAAGATGAAAAGCCACATTGATAGCCTCAAGATGCTTAACTGTCATGTCTCAAAGTAGTTGGCCAAGGATTTGATCCTTGATTGCCCAACTAAAGGTTTGAGACATTCATAATAAACTGTAATATGAACGGGTGGGACAAGAGCATCGGTGAAATTCACGCAATGCTCAAAGCAACCGAGGCAGGGATGGGTAGAGAGATTCTACCTATTCTCTCGATCAATGAGGGAGACTATAAGAAATGGCCAAGCTCGATCCTAAGGCAATTATTGCCAAAAGAAAGGAATACATCAAAGCAAAGGTTAAAGCGAAACCTCAAAAACCTAAGCTTATGAAGCCTAAGGTAAAGGAGAACGATCCATGCTTTGAGTATGGAGAGATAGGACAATAAAAGGGAATTGTTCCTCCTATTTCAAGGAGTTGGAAAATAAGAGGGATGCTAGGCAAACCTCAAATACAATTTTCATGATTCACATTGTATTAAATGTCATTTCTTCAAACACATGGGTATTGGATACCGGATGTGAGACTCATACTTGCAATTGTTGCAAAAGGGTACAAAAGAAATGTGCGCTTCAAGGAGGGAAACTCTATTTTGAGACTTACAAATGGTTTGGAAGTTGTTCTCAAAACCTTTTTGTATGCACCTAGTTTGACTAGGAACATAATTAATGTTTCCTATTAAAACAATATGGTCATGATTTAAAGTTTGTATATAATGGTATTAAGTTTTATGGATGATGTATTTCATTTTAAGGATACGCCTTTTAATGATATTCATGAATTAGTTCATGATAATTCATCCTATAATAACTCATTATATACATTAAGCACCAAGAAACTTAAAATCGGTTTAAGTTATTATTATCTTTGACATTGACATCTTAGTCACATAAACAAGAATTGGATTCAAACACTTCAAAAGAATGGTCTTTTGGAAACAAACGAAAAATGTTTCATTTGATAAGTGTGAACCAAAAGACTTATTAGGAATGGTACATTTGGATGTATGTGGTCCTTTTAAGACAATGACAAAGATTGGTGAAAAGATACTTCATTACTGTTACCGACGATTACAGTCGCTATTATTGTGTGCACTTGATGACACACAAGAATGAAGCTTTTGAAATGTTCAAAATCTTCAATAATGAAGTAGAAAATCAACTCTACATAACTATCTAAGTTCTTCATTCTGATAAAGGAAAAATTGAACCCTATTTGGATATGGTTTAATTAATTAAGGCTATGAGCTTACCACCTTTATCATCTTGGGTTTTCGCACTAATCTCCATGGCTCGTATTTTGAATATAGCCCAAACCAAGAAAGTGGATTCGACATGCTGTGAAATATGGCATGGAAAGAGTTCCATCACTATCATATTTAAAAGTTATTGGGTAGTGAAGCTTATGTTAAACTTAACACCCAAAACAAATTTGAAAGTCGATCCACTACGTGTATATTTGTTGGATATCCCGAAGACTGTATAGGATACTACTTCTTTGATCCAACAGAGCAAAAGGAATTTATTGCTCGAATGGCAGAGTTCTTGGAAGCCAAGTTCCTTATGGAAGGAGTGACGCATAGAACAATGGAATTTGATGAAGATCAAGATCAACAAGCCGATACACGTTTGGTTGACATTGGCTATCAACAAGAGGTTGTTGATGATGATCAAGAGGTTGATCAATACACACAAAACGTTCACAGATCTGCTAGAATTAGCATTTCACCTGAAATATATGGATTTTTCATGGATGGATGCTATGAGGTTGACTCCGATGAGCCAACTACATACCATGATGATATGTCCAATTTGGATTGTGACAAATGGCTGGAAGCCATGAATGTAGAGATGCAATCCATGTATGACAACCAAGTTTAGGAATTGGTTGACCCTCCACTTAACTCCAAACCGGTTGGATGCAAGTGGGTTTTCGAGAAGAAAACAAATATGCATGGAAACTTGGATACTGATAAGGCTTGTGTGTATAAAAAGGCTAGTGGGAGTGTAATCACATTCTTAGTATTGTATGTTGATGACATAGTGCTATATGGAAAGGACATTCCAACCATGGAAGGTGTTAAAACCTGGCTTGGAAATTGTTTTTCCATGAAAGATCTTGGTGAAGCCGCCTATATTTTGGGAATAAAGATCTATAGGGATAGATCGAGGCAGTTGATAGGTCTAAACCAAAGTGCATATATTGATAAAATCTTGAAAAAGGTTCAAGATGGAAAACTCTAAGAAAGGTATGGTACCTGTTCAAAGAAGGACAATATTGAGTGCATCTCAATGTCCAAGCTCAAAGGATGAGCAAGATTGTATGAAGGACATCCCATATGCTTCTGCTATAGGATCCATCATATATACGATGATATGCACTAAGACCGGATGTGTCATGCGCGTTAAGCATGACAAGAAGATATCAGCAGAATCTAGGTAATAGCCATTGGATGGCTGTAAAGAGTATTTTGAAATACCTTAGAAACACTAAGGATATGTTCTTAATATCTGGATCTGGTGAAGAGGAACTCGTTGTAAAGGGTTACACGGATGCGAGTTTCCAAACAGACTCGATCACAATCAGGTATGTCTCCATTATGAATAGGGTAGCATTGTCCACTACAAAATAGGAATACATAGCCGCCTCATTAGCAGCTTTGGAAGCTGCATGAATAAAAGGTTTATTACCGATCTAAGGGTGGTCTCTACCATTCAAGACCCCTTAGAAATCTTTTGTGATAACAAAGGTGTGATTGCTCAAATCAAGGAACCGCGTGCACATCAAAAGATTAGGCACAATGAGCGGAGATTCAACTACATAAGGGATGAAGTTGAAAAGGGAAAAATATGTGTTCGCAAAGTTCACTTTGATCAAAAATATTGCGGATCCACTCACGAAGCTCCTCGAAAGGGCAAAGCATGAAAGTCATATCTATGCCTTAGGACTTCGATATTCTAGTGATTGGACTTGATCAAATTTTGTATTTGAATATGTGAAACTCTTTATTATTTAAGTAAAATTATTTGGTTATAATGTTTCAATTAATGTTCCAATTTAGCATGTTTAATCCATGAGTAAATTATTTACTCTAAATGTTCGTAGTCGTTCATACTTTTGGGAACAAGTATGAGGGTAAGACTATTATGAACTTGGATTGGTTGATATTCATAAGGATGAATATAGAGCAATGAGTTGCTACCAAGGTTCATAGATATTTGTGGGATACAAATATTGGACTAACCCGCATCTCAAATTTTACTACATGGAATCTTATCGATTGATCATAAGTAAATCTGAGTAAAGGCGAATATCATTTGGTATCCTCCGACCTGAGATACATATTGGGTTTTGATATTCACCAAATATTATACCTTGAGCTAATTCTTCACTGTCCTGAAATAGTGGACAGTACATAAGGGTATGTTCAGGTATAATATGAGGTGTTTGTGAGAAACGTATGTAGTCAAGATGGAATTTGTTCCTCTTATTCGTTGAGAGTTAGATGTCTAAGGCCTGATTAAGTTAAATCAACAAGGAATGATCATTCTGTGTTCTTGGATTTAACATGACATCTGTAACAAAAGGATAGATGATTGATTCACCTAAATCATTTCAAGTAGGGTACTTGAATGGGATGATGTTATTGAATGGCCATAAGTCATGCATATTAAGGGTAGTAAACCGTTGTTAGGCGTCATTTACTACTTGCATCAATCTTCTATGAATCTTGGGCAAGTGGGAGATTGTAGGATTCTATGTGCCCAAGACACTTAGAATATTGATGTGGTTAGTACGTTATGATCCAAGTCGGGTTATACCCAATAACAAGCTTAGCAAACACCAATTAAATATTTAATTGATGATATGATCATGCAATTAAATACTTACACCAATTTAGAAAGTGGGTTTTCTAAATAAGTTACATATGAGATGGAACAATTTATTAGGATATTTTATTCAATAATATTATTTGAAGTGTTATTTAAATTAGTTGTATAACACCAAATAATAATGAGACTATAGTATTTATACAATTAGTTGGTTAATTGTATAAACTAGTTAAAAGAGTAGGCAATATATATATGTGTGTATTATTCTCAATTGAATAAGAATACCCTTTTGGTTTGACCATAAAACCATCCCCTTTAGCATGTGGGGGACACACATGCATTTTGTTTCTTTTAACCAAGTTATTCTCTTGAGAATTCAACACACACATGCCTTATGTCTCCTCCACTAACTAGATCAAATGCTCCCATCATTCTCATTACACAACACATGCAAACAAGAAAGAATTCAGCTCCTCTCTCTCTCTCTAATTTTACGAAAAATGCAGCAGCATTGAAGGGATTATTAGAGCTGATTTGAGCTATCTTCATGTTGTTCTTGGTGTGAGGTTCTTGTGCTCCATGATGATGATTCTCATTTGCATGCAACACAACAAAAGAGATCCTCCTCTTCTCTCTAAGAGCTACGAATTTTCAGCAAGAAAAAGAGTGTTTTTCTGTAGAAAATTAGAGGGTTTTCATGTTGTTCTTGGTGTATTCTACCTAACAAGAAGGTGTGTTTGCAAGGAGCTTGGGGTATACTAGCTTGAGGACTTCTATCCTTGAAGTCTTGGCTACATTTTGGGCATCTCCATCTTCACCAAACATCTATTTTGGTCGACATTATTGCTGCTGCAGTAAGATATATCACAGCTCAATGAAGCTGTGATTTTATGTAGTTTTACATATGTTCATAGCTTGTTAATTCACATAAATGATCCTTTGATTTATGGGTTTGTTTTATACACTTGAATGGTCACTTGAAGAACATAATTTTCAGCTTATAAAATGAGTTTTAAAGCTATACTTCCGCTGCGTTTTCAGAAAGTTTAAATGGTTAAACTATGATTTTATGTTCTAACAAACCCAACACTGATAGCTTGAGCTTGGTTGTGAGGTTGATTGGCCCTTAGAATTCCTTTGAAAGCTATTGTTGTTTCTTCGGGGAGCATTACATTCTCTTGAAAAATGGCCAGTCATACCATAATTGAAGCTTTTGACCTTGGATTTGTCATATCCAAGTTTTGTATTTTCATCCAAACTAAGCTTTCTCCCTTTTCTAAGAACTTCTTGGCTCTCGTTGCTATCATAGCCATTTGCCATTGTAGATTCATTTCTTCCACATCATCTGGATCCATTTCTTCCAAGTCTTCTTGAATCAGGTGGGCAGAAGTAAGTCTTCCTCCCAAGTAGGCTTCAAAACTTGCAACAAAAGAATTGTACGTAGCCTTTTGCTCTTCAGATCTTCGGTCTTCTGTGGGAGTGGCAGTGAACCCTGTTAGTTAAGATGATGTTGATGTTAGTGTTGATGATGAGTGATGGCTTGTTTGTTGATGGAGTAGCAAAAAACAGTTGTCTTCACTTGGTTTCTTGAGGAGAGAAAATCATCATCTTCAGTAATGAATGCATTTTCCACTGAGTGAGTGTCTGATGGAAATTTATATGCTTCAACAACTCTAGGTCCACCAAGGTTCCTGCTCCTTTCATCAAGTTCAAGAGCTTCAATTTTGGCTATCATTATGTCCAAGGTGGTACTCTCTAGATCAAGAGTGTTTTTCAACATGGTAACATTTTGTTTCCAGCTTTCAGAAAGGCGTGAAGCATCTTTTTGTTCAATTCTTTGACTTTATATGTAACTCCCATAATCTCTAAATCATTCACCAGCTGCACAAATCTATGCAATTGTTTTGAGATTGACTCCCCCTTGAAGTGATAAAAGGTTTCATATTGGTTAACAAGTTTATCCTTGTTAATTTCAGCTACTTCACTACTGCCTCACACATAATCAGCAGTGCATCCCACACAGCTTTAGCTGTTCCATGCTTTTCAAGTCTTTTCAGCACATCCATTTTCAATGCTTGAGTTAGAATGGAATAAGCTTTGAGATCAATTTTTATCTTTTTGTAGTTATCATCATCAAGAGTGAGATCCTCTATGGGTATTCTTGAGGTTTTGTACAGAGCAGCTTGATCAGCAGAAAGTGTCACTGGAATGTGAGGCCCTTTACATATGGAAATCCAATAGTCCGGATCTACACCTGTAATGTAATTCATAAACCTAATCTTCCATTGCTTAAACTCAAATTTGTGTTTAAGCATAGGAGGTTTAGGAGTATGACCAAGTTCAAAGAAATTATGTGAATCCATTTTAATAAGTTGTTTTTAACTTGTTTAAGTACAGATTAGATTGATTCTTAAGTCCACCTACTCCAGTAAATCCAAAACAAGCTTATATAATCAGATCTGCTGAGTGTAGAGCAGAAATTTGTTAAAACTTCTTAAGTTTCTGATTATGTTTCTAGTATGATTTTATGTTAAAGCAACTGTTCACAGATTTGTTTTTAGAGGTTGATTATGGATGAACAGTGACTATCGAAGTATTTCAGCAGATATTCAACTTGTATACTGAATAGAGGTAGTCGAACACTCTACCAGCAACTCAATCACCAGATCAATCGAGTTCAGCTTAGATCTCTGCAGATCTGAAGAAGAACCAAGAGCCAAAGCTCTGATACTAATTGACTGGGTTGTGAGAATGATATTCTCTGTTGTTGTGAAACAACAAGGACCGAATATGATGATTGAGTCAGTGATTATATTGCGGAATCATACAATCACAGAACATTGAATGCAAGAAATACTCATAAATGCACTTCGTATTGATTAAGATGAACAGTTACAATAAATGCTAGGGTTTGAGCACTATACAGTAACACAACACCTTGTGGACAAAAGACTGTGATATTCTGATTGTCTAACGTTAGTCTAAAGTCTAAAAGTCACATCACATAAGAGGTTTTCTATTCTATTTATAGGCTGACAAGAAGCCTTTACAAAAGACTAAATTACCCCTATACATAATCTAGACTAAGTACAAAAGGTCTTCATCGGCATTTGTTTTTGTTCATCCGCATTAACTAATGCGGATGTGTTGATCTTCATCAGCATTTGTTTTTCTTTTATCGCATTAGTGTTTGGTCATCAGCATTGACAAATGCGGATGAACAAACACTTGGCGCATTTGTTGCTGAGCATCCGCATTAGTTAATGCGGATGTTTAATTCCTTTGTCAGCATTTGTTCGGCTGTCCGCATTTGTCAGCATTTGTTCTTTGGTCATCCACATGAACAAATGCGGATAGCCGACACTTGGTCTTCTTTTGTTGATGCAGATTCTTCATCCGCATTGATTCTTGGACTTACGGAGATTTCAGCAGAACAACCATCATCCACTACTTGAATTGGCATGTATAATCCTTTCAGGATCCAACATAAAGGACCCTCTATTGTAACCCTAAACACACAATTACTCAATATAATTACAATAACAAGGTTTAATTATTTATTAGATTTTTATATTTCTAAAATAGTTATATTGTTATGAACCAAACATGAGAACTAAAACCAAAAGACTAATATGATGGCCGAGGGAGTCAATGTAATCTATAAAACTCATATTTGTTGACTATGAATTCGCTATGATACAAGTCACGTATCTTGTAATGATTTCAGTCCATGACATTCAACCCTCTTTAAGGGCCAACATTCTCGTTGGTCATGGCTTGTTCTTCCAAGCCACCACTTTGTGGGACACCGCTCTACGTTTGGCTACCGTTATTATGGACCAAACGGTGGAATTCATCTCAAAAAAACTAGTATGATGAGTGAGAGAACCTATTTAGTCTATAAATCTTACATTTGTTGCTCATACAGCCAATATGACACAAGTTTCATGACTTGTAATGATTCAAGTCCATAACTTAAATAAATGCACTTGTTGATAAAATAAAGATATGATATGATTTCATTCATTTTTTAATTGGGATAATAGATTTCATACAACATCTGGTACCCTTTCCTAACAGGTATATACTAAAAATTTCACTATACTGCAAAAATTGAAATATATTAAGATGCTCGATGAACCTTTCATGTTGCTGGTTGCAATGGTTGTGATTCAATTCTACGAAAGATACGCGTCAAGAAATTATCAACAATCGTCACAAACTCGTGTGGCTTTTCCTCATGAGGCAAGTGACCACATTTCTTTATTACTTCAAGCTGAGATCCTGGGATGGCTTGCGAAAGCCGCATGGCATTCCAAGATGGTACGAGACGGTCACTATCACCCGTGATGATTAGAACTGCTTCATTTATTCATGACATTAATGAGTGTCTTACAAACATTTTTAACTAAAGGTTTAAATAGGGTCTATGTGTCTACACCATCTTTCTTTGTTCATCATACATTCATAAAGGTGGAGTACCAAGTCAAATGAGTTCAGGTTGAAACAAATCGTTTTTAACCCCCTTCTTGCCTATTTTTTTAAAAACGTTATCAATAACGACTGTGTAATTAACTAATAATCTGCAATTTATTAAAAATGATTTACGAGGTTGTATACATTAAATACAGACCTAAGACGACTTTTAGCCTATTCAACAAGTTTCTCATTTTAGCTAATTTTTTTATTCGGATAAAACACAATGAAATGGAACATTAATAGGTAGATAGGTCAAAAGTGCCAACTCTATTATTTCATTATATGTTTTCTTGGTTTATTTTAGATTCGTAAGACCTATTATCATATCTTTATTTATCTCATACCATGCAAATGAACCCCAAAAAAAGTTATGTTAAATAACTAATAGGTAATAAACCTTAACTTCTTGATTCATATAATGAGGTTCTGAATATGTGAATCAGTAACAACTTCAAAATTTAATGAACTGTTTTTTCATCAATGCATTTATAAATATGGAAAGCAAAAAAGACAGGTCAAGCATATGAACCTGGACATGAGATCTCATTCAATCTTTCTTGTAATGGCGGATTTGATTCGGGCAATGAACTAGCCACCATCTCAGCCGTGAATTCCACAAGAGCCCTATCCCAACCCTTTGCTCGTAATGGCTGCAGATAAACCATGTGTGGAAAAAAAAATATGAATTTAGGACAAACAAATACATGCAGTTCTTTGGCTGTTACTGGTCAAATGAGTTACTTCTTGAACTTTAAAATTATGCAAAAAACTACTTTTGTGATAAAAAAAAGCATGATAATTACGGTTAACCATTTACAGATTGTTATAACAGAAACACGTGAAGATAAAACCTGATTAAAAAAAACCCGGGGAAGAGGGGGGGGGGGGGGGGGGGGGGGTTAACAACTAACAAGTAAACATGCTTACTCTGGTATAAGCCTCAAGAACACTGTCAGTAACTTTGCTTGCATCATACCAAGCATTTTTAATCGCAGATATCCCAAATTTGCCTATAACCATCCTTACCTAACAAAAGCATAAAATTAATATTAGGTTAACCGGGTTGCAATAAAGTTGTACATGGGTTAAACTTGTCATAAAGCGGATGGCGCATTAAGGTTATATATTATATCTATTTTTTTTCTAATTTCTAATGGTGGTAGACCTGTTTTATTATACCCTCATATATTAATCAGGTTAGGACAGGTCAACATGAACACATCTGCCAACCCAAAACCTGATTATTTTTGTGCCGGGTTCATGTTTATTCAGGTTGTGTTAGGACTCACCACTTCCCACCCCAAAATTGTAAATTGAGACTCCACCATAGAACACAAATAAATTCACATATGAATAGTCTCATTACCAGCATAACTGCAACAGATGAGCGAAAGAATGCAGATAAAGCTTTCTTGTAAAGAGAATTAACCATACTGGTCATTCCTCTAAGAAAACACATTAAGGTCTGAGCTATAAATCTTGAGAATTTTGACACAAGACTCAACAGACTTAAAAATGGACTTTTGACATTATCTGACTCTGAACTGTCTTGCTGATTATTTGCTTTGACCTTCTTGGGGGAAGTGAGGGGAGCTACAATTGCAGGGGCAACAAGAATCATAGCAGCAACACGTTCAGGTGCTTGAAAATATGTTTGAGCTGCTACAAGACAACCAGCAGAATGCCTGCATATAATCACCAATGGTTTTCATATGAGTTATTTCATTTCCATCGTAGATACGTTAATCCATCTGGCATTTAATTGTCACTAGAAACAACTTAGGGTCTGTTTGGTTGAACGAAATTGCATGACAAGAGAATGGAATGGATAACGGTCCCCTCTGAGCTAATTTTTTATTTGACATGTTTGAGATTACTAGTAAGATGGCACCCGTGCTCAGCAACTGGTCAATCTTACATAACATTTTTAGGAAACGTTGACAAAAATTAGCTTGAAAATCTAAGAAAACATTACACTGTCAAGGAAATGAAGGTTTAGAAACACGAATGCTAATTTCAAAGGAAATGTTCTCGTCTATTGACTATAAGAGTAAACAAAATATGTATCGATAATAAAAAAAAGCTTTTTGTAAATTTTAGTTAATATAAAATAGGAAGTTAATTATATGTGTGTATTTATTTAACATAATTATTGCTTTCACATTCAATGCATTCATCATAAACAGGGGCAAATTAGAAAAACATGCATATAACACTTGTACCGTACGCAAGAAAATCAGTCCTAAGCATCTTAAAGTTAATGTCAAATTGCAAATCCCTTGATGTTTTATATAGTAGTATAGATATACAACCCAAATTAACCATTTTATAAGTAAACGGGTTGAAATTCCCACCTCTAATTTTATAACTTGAACGTATTTAAATAATTGTCATAAGTGAGCCAAGATAGAAGATCAGAAAACTTTGCATACCCGACCAGTATCGCTTTCTCAGCAGCCAAGAAATCAATGAAGTAGAGAGTTGCCAGTACAGAAAATGCCATAGAATATGGATTAAGTGGCTTTGTATCCTGGATACCACCAGCTGGAGCATGATTAAAAGGATCATTTACCCTTGATGTCAGCCCAAAGGCGGGTCTATCAAATGATAAAACTTTTGAACCAGAAACATTTGCTAATTGCTTCATAACTGCATTCCATGAGAACAAAGAGGCTCCAAATCCATGTAATAAGATCAGAGGGAATTTAAATTTCTCCATTTGGTGAGATGAATCAGAAATGGATTCTGGATCACATATCTTGTGGTGTAATTGTAGACCTTGAAACTCACAAAAGCAACTGTCTGGGTCGGCTAAAAGTTTGGGATCAACCAATTCATCCTGGTCTATGCCAGCTATTTTCCTTCCTTTCTTCTGGGCAGGGGATAATGGTTCTGGAAACAACTAAAATGGCATTCCATTAATTATCCGAATCCAGTAAGCTGTACAAGTAATGAGCAAATAAAATGATGTTCAATCGTATCCATTTGTCCTAGTATGAAAGTGGTAGTTTTTGTGATGTTTTGCGTCTCACTTGTTATTAATGCTAGAAACATAGTTGTCAACCCATGAATGAAAATCTTCTATGTTCACTCATGACTCCACTTGTAAAAGTAAAGATACTAAGAAATGTGAATATCAAAATATATAATATACATGTAAAAACACAATATAAGTTGATTATAAAGCTATTAGACTAGATGTACTTCACCATAATTTGTATAATTCTAAAGGGTATCTCTATGTAATCTGTACCATATATATTGTAAACCCTCAGATAAGAGATTAGAAGAGATATATGGGTCTTTAAAAGCACATTTACTAACACATACCAAGTTCTCTAGCTAGGAGTGATGAGACTTCCAAATCATGACACATTACTTGTTAAAAACAAAAGAAGCATAAACATATTATAGAAACAAATATTTAGTATTAAAAATACCTAACTACTGATTAAGTGAATAGAGTAATGGTAAATCAGTTAATAAGATCATAAAACTACGCATCAGGTCTAAATCGGTCATCATCTTCATGTCTGACAAGAACCATGACTGTCTTGTGAAGTCTGATTGCATCTCCCTCATCAAGTCATCATCCTCAACCTCAAAGTCATTATCTCCCTCATCAACATTGGCTTTTTTCCTTTGTCATTTGCAGCATGCACCTTGTTTAGGTTCCTTGGTCTCACAAACTATTCATGGCAGTCTTTATTCTTTGGCACTCTTACAAAAAGTTAATGTAATATACAATGACTCCCTGGTGTATGATTTACCTCTCTTCCTTTTCTCACAACAGTCCTCTTAAAGAAGTCATGAACATACATCCAAGAAATCTCCACCTGGAACATGCATACTCTTTCTTGGTAATCCACTTATCCCACCCATCATACAGATCCAAGTTCAATAAACAAAAATGATTTTGAGCCTCTTATGTTCATTGTCTCTTTTGTGGCCTCGTATCAAAGTTAATGTTGTGTTTGACTAACATTATAACACTCAACCTTTGTTGCTTTAAACGGATCCTTTTGTGGCGTGCACATGGCCAAATGTGCCCCAATCCTCTCACATCTGTGGTACACATGTGAGGCTCAATACATGAATAGCTAGATGTTGAAGTTCTAGTCTCCATAGTCAGACCACCACAGTTAGCTACATAAAATGAAGTTATATTATTTGGTGTTGATTATATAAATTCAATCAATTTAGACATAATGTAACAAACAAACAAACAAACATACCCAGTGTATCCCGCTGAAAGCAGGGTCTGGGAGGGGTAAGTGGCGGCAAGTCATTCCTCTATCTAGAAAGATAGAGAGACCGCTTCCGAAGAGACCCCCGACTCGTTAACAAAGGCAATAGCAATAGTGATGATAATACATAGCATACAATAGCATAGCATAGCATACACACATAGATAGGTATCACAAGAAGAATTATCTAGCGCGTACAACATAAAAACCGGCAAGTAACACCCCAAAGGGTAGGTGATACATGTCACCGAAAACCCTTCTCACCCACAAAACCCACTAAAAGTCCTTAATTTTAATTCTACGCCTCCACTCACTCCTATCCTCGATCATGTGCTCAGAGAGATGCAGGTCTATCATATCTCGCCTAATAATCTCGTCCCAAGTCAACCTAGGTTGATGTTCTCTACTGCTCGAACAGGCGCTGATGTTCTCTACTGCTCGAACAGGCGCTGCCATCGTCCTCCTCTTCACGTGCCCAAACCATCTTAATCTTCCCTCTCTTATTTTATCTGTGATACAAGCCACCTCTAGCTTTTGGCGAAAGACGTCGTTTCTTATCCGATCCAATCTTGTGTGCCCACACATCCACCTCAGCATTCGCATTTCTGCGACCTCCATTTGTCTCTCGTGCGTTTTCTTTATGGCCCAACAGTCTGTGCCGTATAACATCGCTGGTCGTACTGCCACTCTGTATAGTTTTCCCTTTAGTTTTGTTGGGAACCTCTTATCACACAGAATCCCTGCTCTCCACTTGCACCATCTTGATTGCACACGGTGGGCTACATCGCTGTGTATCTCTCCGTCTTCCTGTACGTACGAGCCAAGGTATTTGAACCTAGCCGTCCGTGGGACCGCCATGCCCTGTAAACTGATTTGGGTGTCCCCTTCAGCCTCACCACTAAAGTTACAATGCATGTATTCTGTCTTAAAGCGACTTATCCTAAAGCCTCTGCGTTCTAGTGCTGCTCTTCAATGTTCTAGTCTCTCGTTAAGCACCGTCTTAGATTCTGATATTAAGACAATATCATCCGCAAACAGCATACACCATGGGACTGGCTCTTGTATAGACTTGGTCATCTCATCCAACACTACTGTGAAGAGAAAAGGGCTCAATGCCGATCCTTGGTGTAGTCCCACTTCCACCTGGAAGAAGTCTGTGTCTCCGACAGGTCTTCGTACACACGTTTTTGCCCCGTCATACATATCCTGTATTATTTGATATACCTCTCTGGTACCCTTCTAAGTCGTAGACTTTCTCAAATGAGTTGACGCGGACACTGTCATAGGCTTTTTCTAGGTCAATGAATACCACATGGAGGTCCCTTTTCTTTTCTCTATATTTCTCCATTATCCTCCTTATGACGTGTATTGCTTCTGTTGTAGAGCGTCCTGGCATAAATCCAAATTGGTTTATCGCTATCTGATTTTTAAGTTAAATACAAGGAGGCCAAACGAGAGGTGAAAAAAACTGTGTCAGAGGCAAAGAACACAGCGTATGAGAGGATGTACAAGCGATTAGAGACGAAAGGAGAACATGACACGTTTAAGATTGCCAAGGCAAGAGAAAATAGAAGACAGGACTTGAGAATGGTGAAGTTTATAAAGGCTAAGGATGAAAATGTCTTGGTGAAGGAGAAAGACATCAAGATTAGATGGAAAACCTACTTCAATTACCTTTTCAACATAAGAAACACTAATCAACAAACTGAGATCGATAAAACAACTCAAACAACGCAACAAAACAAGTGTTATTGCAGAGCATCACAGTCGACGAAGTTACGAGAGCTCTTAAGAAAATGGGAAGGGCTAAGGCAGTGGGGCCAGACAACATACCGATTGAAGTGTGGAAGTGCCTGTGAGATGAGGGCATGCAATGGCTAACAGACTTATTCAACACTATCTTCAAGACCGGGAAGATGACGGAGCAGTGGAGAAGCAGTGTCATAGTCCCCATATATAAGAAAAAACGTGATGTCCAATGTTGCGCAAACTACAGGGGAATAAAGCTCTTGAATCACACAATGAAACTATGGGAAAGAGTTATTGACAGAGAATTAGACGCAAAACTCAGATAGCGATAAACCAATTTGGATTTATGCCAGGACGCTCTACAACAGAAGCAATACACGTCATAAGGAGGATAATGGAGAAATATAGAGAAAAGAAAAGGGACCTCCATATGGTATTCATTGACCTAGAAAAAGCCTATGACAGTGTCCGCGTCAACTCATTTGAGAAAGTGTATGACTTAGAAGGGTACCATAGAGGTACATCAAAATAATCAAGGATATGTATGATGGGTCAAAAACGTGTGTGCGAGCAACAGTCGGAGACATAGACTTCTTCCCGGTGGAAGTGGGACTCCACCAAGGATAGGCATTGAGCCTATTTCTCTTCACACTAGTGTTGGATGAGATGGCCAAGTCTATACAGGAGCCAGTCCCGTGGTGCATGTTGTTTGCGGATGATATTGTGTTAATATCATATCTAAAAGGGTGCTTAATGAAAGGCTAGAACAGTGGAGAGCAGCACTAGAGCGCAAAGGCTTAAGGATAAATCGCTCTAGGACGGAATACATGCATTGTAACTTTAGTGGTGAGACTGAAGAGGACACCCCAATCAGTACCAGGGTATAGCGGTCCCACAGACGTCTAGGTTCAAATACCTAGGCTCGTACGTACAGGAAGACGGAGAGATACACCGCGATGTAGCCCACCGTGTTCAATCAGGATGATGCAAGTGGAGAGCAGCATCAGAGATTTTGTGTGATAAGAAGTTTCCAGCAAAACTAAAGGGAAAACTATACAGAGTGGCAGTACGTCCAGCTATGTTATACGAAACAGACTGTTGGGCCATAAAGAAATCGCACGAGAGACGAATAGAGGTCGCGGAAATGCGAATGCTGAGGTGGATGTGCGGACACACAAGACTGGATCGGATAAGGAATGACGTCTTTCGACAGAGGCTAGAAGTGGCTTGTATCACGGATAAAATAAGAGAGGGAAGGTTAAGATGGTTTGGGCACGTGAAGAGAAGACCGATGGCAGCGCCGGTTAGAGTAGTAGAGAACATCACCCTAGAGGGTAGGAGGAGTAGAGGAAGACCTAGGATGATTTGGGACGAGATAATTAGGCGAGATATGATAGACTTGCACTCTCTGAGCACATGATCGAGGATAGGAGTGCGTGGAGACGTAGAATTAAAATTAAGGACTTCTAGTGGGATCTGTGGGTAGGAAGAGTAAAGGAAGACCTGATGCGGGACCGCTCGCGTGATGTGTAGGTATTCGACATCCGCCCTTTATAGGTGAAATATGTCGCTTACTTGATGTATGCACTATCTAAATCTTTATGTGATATATACCTATGTGTTGTATGTTATATAATATGCTTGCTATTGTTATTGCTATTTACAGGATCGGATTTCGGGTGGTTTTTCTCTCAACTCACTATGAATCAACACTCGGCAAGCAGTCTATGAAGAGTTGATCACAATATAACAAGTAACAATCAGTAAGAAAATTTAACAGCAGGTAAATTTTCAAGGTACTTTTATATATTGCTTCTCAACTCAAAGGATTACAAGACACTTGGACTCAAATCACTTACGTAAAGAGTTACAGGGAGAAGATATATATAATACTACCTACAGCCGGATATACTTTGATACCAGCTGGACACCTCTAACCTTACATCTATACTACAAGACTCTAGGTGAGGTCTTTCAGACATTTTGTCTGAAAGTTGGTAGTCAGGACATGTCCCTGACTTACCTTTTGTCACCAACTAAAGTTGGTAGCATGTACTATCATAAAAAGGTGAACAGTAGAATAAAGTATGGTCAACAACATGGCTCTTTAGGAAGATGCCATGCTGTATCAGAGGTCTGCAGCGGACTGTCAGGGACCATACTTTTATCTGCTGGACATAGCAATGTCTTCCGAAGGATAAAGTGCTTCGGAAGAATAACTTCTTCCGAAGGCACTTATACTTCGGAAGACCGCTTCTTCCGAGGCTTGGAGTCTTCTTTGTCTTCGGAAGCAGACTTTGTCTTCAGTTCTTTCATCAGACTTTGTCTTCAGCTCTTTCATCAGACTTTGTCTTCGGAAGCTCTTTCAGACTTTGTCTTCGGAAGCTCTTTCAGACTTTGTCTTCGGAAGCTCTTTCAGACTTTGTCTTCGGAAGCTCTTTCAGACTTTGTCTTCGGAAGCTCTTTCAGACTTTGTCTTCGGAAGCTCTTTCAGACTTTGTCTTCGGAAGCTCTTTCAGACTTTGTCTTCGGAAGCTCTTTCATCAGACTTTGTCTTCGGAAGCTCTTTCAGACTTTGTCTTCGGAAGTTCTTTCAGACTTTCGGAAGATCTCTTCTCAGCTTCGGGAGCCTTTGAATGTAGTACCAAAAGATGACTATGAAGTGATTTTGGTTGCACCAGCCTTATCATGATCCAACAAACTCCCCCTAGGCTGATGCTACCAAAACTTCACTTCCCTCTTCTTCTCAAAGCTCTCAGCACCAAGGAGAGCAGATGTTTATCAGTGTCTTCATTCTTTCCTGCTGTGGTGCTGAGAATCTTGTACAGGTCCTTGGTGGACAGAACCTCTACTCTGTCACCTTGGATTATATGTACCCTCTGTTGTGGCCCTCTGAAAAGAGTTAGTTGATGGGAAGTATAGTCATATTCCCATCGAACTATTGGTTCCAATTCAGGACCTTCCACCATCTGTAGAAAGGTTGTGCCTTTGGTGGTTGGTCTTTCCTTGTCTTCCATTCTTTTCAGCTTCAACTCTTCTTCAATCTTGGCTCTTCTATTTCGTTCAGCCAAGTGGAGACCACTGATATGGTTTCTGATGTGTGCAGCAGTCTCAGAGTTGGAGGGATTGGAGAATGGCTTCTCTGCAAGCTCAGCAAGATCAAATCTGCTGAGATGCAGTAGAGAAGTGGCATTGAGCCTGTTGGTTTCACCATTCTCCCTTTCCACAACAAAGTTGTGAGAAGGTTCATCGAACCTCCACTGGATTATTGCATTTCTAGGTCCAGGAGATTAACCAGAAATCCTGTCCTCTTTCCTGGTATCCAGCAGAGTCACCAGTCTTCTTCTTAGCCTCTTCTCCTCAGCATTGAGGGTATCGGAGTTGAGACCAAGAAGTCTTGCAGCCTGGCCCAAGGTATCTCTAGGCAATTCAAGAAATTGGCCTAGGATGAGGGAGCTTGAAGAGTTATCAACATAGGTGATGTTGATAACCTCTCCCTCACAGGAGATGCTGCTCAAGGTAGTGCAGTTGATGAGCCTCGTCTTGAACTCCTTTATTTCCTCAAAGGAGAGATGTTTAGGAGGCTGAGGGGATGATCTTGGTTGTTGTTGGGTAGGCTTAGGTTTAGTGGTTTTGGGTTGAGTCTTGGGTTTTAGGATGGGTAGTTTGGGTGGTTGAGGTGATGTGGTAGATTTGGGTAGAGTTGTGGGTTGAGGGGTGAAGGTTTCATCAGTGGGTTCGGGTTTAATGGGAAAAGGGATTGGTTCTGGTGTGGGTTGTGGCTGTGGTTGAGTGGCTGGGGTGAAGACCATTCCTTTCATCCTTCTGTACATCTCCTTCCTTTTTCCCAAACGGATGTTAGCTTTTATTTCACTGACTATCCGCTGGAGTGTCTTTTCGGACATAGGTCCCACCTGCCTACCAGAGAAGCCATGAGCCCGGAGGTAGTCCTTCATCCAGGCTTTGTCAGTTGACTTCTTGGCAGCAGTGACCTCCTTCTCTTCCTCCCTCTTCCTCTTCACCTTCAACTTCTCCCTAGCAGCCTTCTTCCTTTCCTTCTCCATTTGATCCTGCTCTTTGTTGTGGAGCAGCAGGATCATGTCATCATCATGTGGAGACAGTTCAGGAAGACTGAAGCCTCTTGAGAGAAGGAACTTGATCCTAGCCTCTCTCAGCTTCAGGGCTGCCTCCCTCTGCTCTTGTTCTTCCTTCTCCAAGGCCAACCTGGCTTCCCTTTCTTGTTGTAGCCTGGTTGACCTCTCCAAAGTCACCAACTCCTCTAATGGTAGCAGGAGTATTTCCTCATTGGCAGCTCCTAGATTGATGAGCTGGTCAATGAGTGTTGTTCTTCTCCTCTGGTTGATTTCTTCCTGATTGGCTACAGCTGCCTTAGAACTAGCAGCTAACAGCTTCTCAGTAGGAAACCGACCTTTCTTTTTGGCCTTCTCAATCTTCTCCTCCTCCTGAAGCTCTTCCGCAGTCAATTTTCTTTTGCCTTTGTCTTTGATTGTGCTTGACTGTGGTGGTTCTTGGATGGAGGGTTGTGATTGAGAGAGAAGTTCAGCTGGTGCTTGGGTTGGAGATATTTCGGAAATGTCCTCCCTGCTCACCTCAGATGCAATTTCAGCAATGACATCTGTGATGGTCAGTTCCTCGGACATCTGAAATAAGCCTTCCGCAGCTTCTATTTCGGCCTCGGAAGACTTGTCTTGTTCTTCCGAGGCTTCCATGTAAGCTTCGGAAGCCTCAGCTCGAGCTTCGGAAGATGAGACTGCTGCAGATTCTGTCCCATCTGTTTCAGTTGCTGGGCCATCAGTCCTCATTTCCCCTTCGAAGCTAATCTCAGGTTCCATGAAGACCTTAGGTTGACCAACTTCCTCCACAGTGGTAGAAGGTGCTGTCAGTCTTTGAAGCTCCTCAGCCCCAAAGTATGCAAGTGTGGTGTCGGGGCTGGGCTGTTCTAGGGATGATCTCAATACAAACTTTGTGAAAAGTCTGTAGAGATCTTGAAGCATCCTTGAGTCAATCTCCAGAAATGATTGAGATGACTCAGGTAGTGTAATGATTTGTTGGGTGGAAATGAGTTGGGTCTGTGGTTCCATAGGTGTTTGTCTCTGAACTTTCTCCCCCTTTTTGGTAGCATCATCTTGAGAGCTAGATGAGCTAGAGGAAGAAGTCATTGAGACCTGGATTGGTACATGCCTAACAGACCTCTCCGTCTGTTTCTCAGCTAGTTTAGCCTTGAGAGAGTTAATCTCAAGTTGCTGAGTGGCAGTCCTTGATTCTAAGATCTTCACCTGTGATTCCAGGTTGGAGACCTTAGAAAGCAAGTACTGAAGTGTTAGTTGCATACTTCCCTCATCTTCATAGGAAGAATCACGGGGAGATGAGATAACATACCTAGTATGCTCACTCTCACCACCAGATGTGGTTTCTTGGCACCCTGGTTTCCTTTGCTCAGAGTCATCTCTTTCAGAGATGTCAATGGGCAAAGTTGCCGTAGACTCAGTCCTAATTATGTTACCACTGTCCTGAGAGCTCAATGAGAGACTCTGAGTAGTGGCAGCTGAGTCTACATGAGTCCCCTCCACATCAGTGGGACTCACCTCAGTAGCAGGCTTCTGATGGGGGCTAGAGACAAGGGATCCCTCTTGGCTCTGTTGATCTCTCAGTGGGTGTTGTAGATCAACTTCATGGCCATAGAGAGATGTAATCTCTTCATCAGTTCGGAGTAAAAGGTCAGTGAAAGAGAGGGTGGTTAGTCCTACTGACCCGGGACCTTGATCAATGTCTACAGGCATTGAGCCTATGGTGGGGCTGTCCCTAGAAGGCTGCACAGGGGAGTGTAGAGACTCACCCTGTGGGCTAAAGGCTTGGGGTTCGGGCTCAGGGGTTTGAGACTGAGGAGGCTCAAAACCCACATTGAGGTCAATTGTGAAGGATGGTGTGACCTCGGACTGAGTGGGAGCCCATGATTCCACTTTAGTCCTTTCGGTGTGAACAGGAGGAGCTTGTTCAATTAGAGTAGATTGAACAAGGGTTCGTTTGGGGCGTCTCTGATATGTAGCTTTGATGGGTAAAGAGGCTTTTGGTATTGTGGTGGATGTTGCTGGTGTGGGTTCATCACCTGTGGGGAGAACAGGGATGTCACCAGGAGCTATGCGCTCAGTCATCTCTGGAGGTAATGGAGTGTACCGTCCAGTGAAGTTGGTGGACATCTTCTTCAGTGTCTTGAAGATGGTAGGCCTCATGTGTGGAACAGGAAGAGCAGCTGCACAGACAAGCTTGCTTGGTTCCATCTCACAGTTGATTATGTGTTGAAGGAATCGGGGATACATGAAGAATGTATCCCTGCTCAGATTGGCGATTAGGTTGTTCAACACAAATCGTGAGTAGTTGAATCTGAGGCCTCTCACCAACCCATGAACTAGGCATCCTAGTTCATATGGGATTTGATCCCAACCCCCTGATTTGTTGGAGAGGCAGTGCAAAACAATGTGCAGCAGGAACTTCCAATGGTAAGAGAAGTTGAACTTGTATACTGTAGACCTGCTGACATCGCCTCCATATCCCATGAGGATATAGGTGCCTTCCAAGTCTTCCTTGGGGAACTCAGTAGGAGCCCCATCATCGTGAAGCTCGAGATGCTCCCTGATGATCTGTTCATTGATGACCAACTCTTGGCCACAAACTCTGGTTCTCAGGACTCGAACCCCATTCATCACTGTAGTTTCTCCGTTGCTCCAAAATTCTGACATATGGTTGGAGTATACGGTTGGGTTAACTGTGAGTGCAGTGAGGTAGGTGGATTCGGTGACAAAGGTGATGATTTGGGTGAAGTCGGCATCCCTTGACGAGTCAAGTAATGCGACTTGGTTGTGCTGAGGGTTTAGCGCCATTGGAGAGAAGGTAAGCTTGAAATTTTGGGTGAAATTGAGGGTTTGACAGTGAAGGGAACAGTTAGGGCTGTAAAGTGGTAAAAGAAGATGAAATTGATAAGTCAAGATTATTTAAAAAGGGGTGAATAGTGGTATGGTGGTGGTAATAGGGTAACTGTTTTGGGGTTACTGTGGGTGGTATGGTGGTTTACGGCTGAGAAATGATGATGGCGGCAAGGATAATTTTAAATAGTCTGACATTATCAACAAAATCTTTACTTTTTACAGAGTGGGGCCCAAAAGATATCCGTTACATATAAAAACCTTTACTTCCGAGGGTAAAACATTTCCGAAGGTAATTTTCTTCCGAAGGCAATTTCTCTTCCGAAGCATGATAGTGCTTCCGAAGGTAAAATTGTCCTTTGAAGGCACTTTATCTTCCGAAGCCAGGCATTGCTTCCGAAGGTAAAGTTGTCTTTCCGAATGGAGAGTTGTATAAGTTTCGGAAGTAGATCTGATATAGAATCAATCGCTTCTTCCGAGACCAAAAACTCTTCCGAGAAGAAAATTTCCAATGAGGAATTTTGGCCTCGGAAGATATTCAAGAATATCTTCCGAGAGTTAATTCCTCTTCGGAAGGGATTTATACTTGGAATAATTTAAAGATCTTTTGTAACAGGGCTTAAATTGTATTGACACAAGACATTACTCATTTAAAAGGTCTTCAAAAGAGGTAGTTATTCAATGTTTATCATCCCAATTGCTGATATAAGATACTTAAACCTTTGTTCATCAAATGCCTTTGTGAACAAATCAGCATATTGTTCATTTGAGTCAACTTTGATTAACTTTATCAGTTGTTTCTCATGAATATCTCTAATGAAATGATACCTGATATCAATGTGTTTTGTCTTGGAGTGTTTTACCGGATTCTCAGTAATGGAGATAGCACTGTTGTTGTCAATATGGATAGGAGTAGTCATGAAGTTGAACCTATAGTCTAACATCTGATTTTGAATCCATAGCAGTTGAGCACAGCAGCTAGCAGCAGCAATGTATTCAGCTTCAGCAGTTGATGTAGAGACACAGGATTGTTTCTTGCATTGCCATGAGATAATCCTTCCACCAAGAAATTGACATCCTCCTGATGTTGATTTCTTGTCAATGTTGCAGCCACCATAGTCACTGTCAGAGTATCCATAGAGATTGAAATCACTATTTCTTGGATACCAGAGACCTAGTTTAGGTGCTCCTTTGAGGTATCTGAGGATTCTCTTTGCAGCAGCTAGGTGAGACACCTTTGGAGCAGCCTGATATCTTGCACAAATGCATGTGGCAAACATGATATCTGGTCTACTTGCAGTGAGATACATCAAAGAACCAATAATTGCTCTATACTGATGTTGATCAGTATCCTCCCCCTCAAGGTCAGGGCAAAGATTATGGTTTCTGGGTATGGGTGTCTTGGCTGGTTTACAGTCCTTCATTTCAAATCTTTCTAAGATGTCTGAGACATACTTAGATTGACTTATGAAGAACCCTTCCTTCATCTGTTTCACCTGGATTCCTAGGAAAAAGTCCATTTTTCCCATGGAACTCATCTCAAACTTCTGCTTCATAATGCTTTCAAAGTCTTTGCACATTTGGTCGTTTGAAGAACCAAATATGATGTCATCAACATAGACTTGTACAAGCAAAATGTCTTCTCCACTCTTTCTGATGAAAAGAGTCTTGTCAATGGTACCTCTAGTGTATCCATTCTTCAGAAGAAACTGAGACAAGGTCTCATACCACAGCCTAGGTGCTTGGTGCAGCCCATATAGAGCTTTATCCAGCTTGCACACATAGTTGGGGTGCTGTGGGTCTTCAAATCCTGGAGGTTGACACACATAGATTTCCCTATCTATATCCCCATATAGAAAAGCACACTTGACATCAAGTTGGTAGACTGTGAAGTTCTTGGATGCAGCATAAGCAAGGAAGATCCTAACTGCCTCAAGTCTTGCAACAGGTGCAAAGACATCAGTATAATCAATTCCTTCTTCCTGGGTGTACCCTTGAACTACTAGTCTTGCCTTGTTCTTGATAATCAAGCCTCTATCATCTTTCTTGTTCCTGAATACCCATTTAGTGCCTATGGGTACTTGACCAGATGGTAGTGGGCATAGATTCCAGACCTTTTGTCTTTTGAATTGAAGCAGCTCCTCCTGCATCGATTCAACCCAACTACTATCCTTTAAGGCATCTTCTACCTTCTTTGGTTCCATCTGAGACAGGAAGCATGAGTACAAGCAGACATTCCCATGATGAGTTTGTCCTCTTGTTCTCACACCTTCAGAGACATTCCCTATGATGTTCTCAGCTGGATGAGTGTTGTGAATCCTAAGACGAGGAATCACTTCCAATTGCAGAGATAAGTCTAGGTTAGACATATTCTGATCAGGAATTTGATCACTCTGTCCAACTGCTGTTTCAGAGTCATTCAATGAGGACTGATTGAATGATTGAGAAACATCATCAATGGTTGGTTGTGAAGTAGTATTAACAGTTGCCTGTTCCTTCAGAATACCACTTCCCTCAACCTGGTGTTGTAGTGGATCACCTGAGGAACTTTGAGGTTGATCAAGTGATTCACTTGTTGAAGCTTCACTATTTCTGGAGATAGTTACACTGTCAGATCTGTGAATAGTTGAAGCTTGTTGCCCTTCAGCTCTTGGAGAATTTGAATAGGTCTGGGAAGCTCATATAGTTGACCTGCATCAGCATCAGCATCACTTTGAGCACCTGTTCCAGCTGAAACATTCTCACAAGATGGTTTAGAATAGTTTGGAAACAATTCTAAATTAAAAATATACTCAGGTCCATTCCCCCTAACACAAGGAGTGTGCTCATTAACAACTATGTTGGATGACTCCTCAAATTGTTGATTCTTAATATTGTATACTCTATAAGCTTTGGAGCTAGAAGAGTATCCAATAAAGATAGCATCATCCGACTTCTCAGCAAACTTTGCCAAGTTGTCATTTGTGTTAAGTATGGTACACCTGCAGCCAAAGAACCTTAGAAAGCCAATGAACGGCGGCCTCTTGTTCCATAACTCATAAGGGGTTTTTCCATGGGGCTTAACTACAAGAACCCTGTTCTGTACATAGCATGCAGTGCTGACTGCCTCTGCCCAGAATGTTAGAGGCAGCTTTGAATCAGCTAACATGGTCCGAGCAGCCTCAATAAGTGTCATGTTCCTCCTCTCAGCAACACCGTTTTGTTGAGGAGTTCTGGGAGCACTATATTGTCTGGCAATCCCTTTTGAGTCACAGAATGAGTCAAGAACGAAGTTCTTAAACTCAGTCCCTTGATCACTTCTAATAATCTTAACCTTGTGATCAATTTGATTTTCTATTTTAAGAATAAAAGATTTTAAAGTTTCAGCAGTTTCATCTTTACTTCTTAAAAAGAATACCCATGTAAATCTTGTAAAATCATCAACGATCACAAGGCAGTATGATTTCCTTCCAATGCTCATTATACTTGTGGGACCAAAGAGATCCATGTGCAATAAGTGTAATGGAGTAGTGATAGAGTTAACACATTTGGATTTATGAGATGATCTGTGTTGTTTCCCTTTCAGGCATGCAACACAGTTATCTTTGCAGAAAAATTCCTTTTTAGGCAAACATGTACCAAGTTATTTTTAGCCAATTTATTCATTGTTTTAAAATTCACATGACACATGCGTTTATGCCATAGTGTTGACTCATCACTATCAGCTTTGGAAAGAAAGCATGATACTTCACCCATAGGAGAAGCATTGTTCATATCCAGCTTGTAAATATCCCCTTTCCTGGGAGATTTGAGAAGCACCAATTCCGGAGGAATTGTCATCCCTGGTTTGAAGATAATGCACTCATGTTCTGTGAAAAGCATCTGATGCTTCTGATCACAGAATTGAGAAACACTTAACAGATTGTGTTCAAGCTGTTTGACAAAGTGAACTTTGTCAATGTTTATTCTGCCATTGGATATACTTCCTCTGCCAGAAATATATCCTCCGGCCTCACCTCCAAATTGGACAGGCCCTCCATCAAAGTTCTGGAATTGTTGAAGGAGAGATTTGTTCCCTGTCATGTGCCTGGAGCATCCACTATCTACAATCCAGATATTGTTGTTCTTGTCAAATGGATGTCCCTGCACATAAGATGAGATGGTTAGTTTTGTTTGGAAGCCCAAGCCTTGCAGGTCTCGGGCTCTTCCAAAGATAGTGACATAATTGAACCAAAAGATATGCAATGGGGTTCAATAGAGGTCATTGTTGAAGAAGAGGTTTGGGCTGCAGCATCTTCCTTGATCTTCCAATCCATCCTTTGGTTGATCTTTGAGGATGAGCTTGTTGAAGCTTTTGCAGCATGGTCTTCTTCCGAAGCTTCTCTCTTTTCGGAAAAAGCCTTCACCACCTTTTCTTCCGAAGTAGTCTTCTTCTGAGATGGTTTCAAGGGAGCCTTCTTGTTCTTCCGAACCTTAGAAGGTTTGGCTTCCGAAGCCATTTTCCCTTCGGAAGAAGCAGTTTCTTCCGAAAGCAACTTGGCTTCCGAGACCAACTTTCCCTTTTTCATCATTTGGACCTTTTGAAGTGGTCCAACTGAGAAACCTTCTCTGACTACTTCTTTTCTAACATTATTTGCATAATGTGTGCTCGCTGGATTGTAGTAACAATCTTTAGCCATGTGGTTGTGCAGACCACACATTATGCATGCAATGTTAGTCTTCTGGGAACTTGCAGGTTGCTGTTTCTTGGGTTTCTTCTCTTCATCAGCAACTTTCCCTTTTAACTTCTAATCCTTCAGTAGGACAGGAGTGCTGGTACCACACTCCTTTCCTGAATCAGGAGTACCTACCACTTGAAATCCGGCAGAAATGAAGACACCCTTTTGCTTAGCAGTCCTTCTAGCAGCTTTAGCTCTGCTTCTTCTTGCCTTGGTGGTCAGGATTTGGTCATCACAGGTGGAGATGGGTGTATCCTCCTGTTTCTCCCCTGTGGAGGCCACTATTTTTGCTTCATCCTCTAGTTCCAATGGAGAAGGGTCAGCAGTTGGAACCTCTTGCTCTTCAGTACCACATCTAGGTAGTCTAATAGACTCATAAGAGTGTGGTGGAGCTATTTCACTGGTTCCCAACCCTTCTTTGTTTTGATAAAACATTTTGGAATGAGAGGTTGATGCAAGAATAGTTTGGAAGCTTTGCTCAGCAATAGCTTGCTTCCTGGCCTGAGCCTCAGCTGTGACTAACTGGGCTTGAACTTCAGAAAGTTTGGAGATCAGATCTTTAATTTGAGTCTTGTAGTTAGTTTTTTCATGTTTCAAAAGAGACACAGTTTTCTCTAACTCATCAATTTTCCTTTGATAGTCAGATTCAGCTCTTTTAAAGTCAGATTTTAGCACATTTAAAGACTCAACCTCAGATCTGATTTCCGAAATGTAATCCTTATACAATTTAACTTTAGCAATACAGGCAGCAGTACAAAGATGTTCATATACCTGATCATCATCTGTTCCGGCCATGAGTGCTTGAGCGGGAGTCACATCCTGTACCATGAAGCTCCAGTCAACTTCCTGAGCAACAGCAGCTGTTTCAGATGACTTTTCTTCATGCTTGGGAGCAGTGGGATGTGTGGAGGCCTGTGGGGTTCCCGGGTTGTTCTTGGGAGCCTTGCATTCCCTAGCAAAGTGACCAAGTTGGTGGCAGTTGTAGCACCTTGCTTTGCTCTTATCAAACCCAAACTTGCTGTTGACTGGGTTTTGAGGGAATTGCCTTCCAGTTCTCTTGAAGAACTTCTTCGCTCTGTAAGTTAAAAGAGCCATCTGCTGGACAATGTCCATGTACTCCACATCATCTGGATTGAAGCACTCAAGATCATCAAAGCAGTATTGAAAGTCACCAGAGTGTCCACTTCCAGAGACAAAGGCACAACTATCCTGAAAGGAGTTGTGTTGAACCTTTTGAGACTTTGGAGTCTCAGGTAGAGTGATGAAGGGTCCAGTATGTGAGTTGTCAGGGTAGCATAGCAACTGATGTTGTGGTTCCACGCTTTCCCTTTCAACCACATGAAGGGCTGAACTCTGTTGGTTATTGGAGTGGTCAGAGGAGTTCTGCATGTTCATCTCCATCTGAAATGCACTTAGGATACCATACAACTCTGTGAGAGAAAGAGTTTTAAGGTCCGAAGTTCTCTTGATGACAACACAGTAGTGAGTCCATAGTTTAGGAAGAGAAGACATGAACTTCCTAACTATGTCTCTATTCTCAAGAGCTACTCCAATATCCGTCAGAGTATCTACTAGCTCAACATACCTGAAGTATTGTTGAGTCAAGGTCTCACCAGCCTTGAAAGTAAAGTTCTCAAACTGCTGCTTCAAGAGATCCTTCTTGTTCTCTTGAGTTTCCTTGGATCCCTCATACATCAGCTTCAAAGCTTCCCATAAATCTTTAGCAGTCTTGCACTTCTTGAAGCGTCTGTAGACGGAGTTGGGGAGAGCAGTTTGGAGACAAGTCATAGCCCTTTGATCTAGCTCTACTCTCTTCCTATCTTCCTCTGAGTAATCATCAACATCTTTTGGAATGATGCGATTACCAGTGGCAGATATAGTGCTTGGTATAAAAGGACCATTGACAATGGAGTCCCACATCCTTGAGTCTTGACACTTGATGAAGCCTTCCATCCTGATACACCATGTGTCAAAGTCTTCAGGGGTGATCATAGGGGACTTGGTCAAGGTACCAGTTTCCATATCAGCCTTGGAGAAAGCAGCCATTTGAGTAAGTGGATTGCGGTGAGGAGTGAAAAACAGGTTGATTAGGATGGTAAGATCTCACAATCAACAGCCTGGAGCTCTGATACCAATTGCAGGATCGGATTTCGGGTGGTTTTTCTCTCAACTCACTATGAATCAACACTCGGCAAGCAGTCTATGAAGAGTTGATCACAATATAACAAGTAACAATCAGTAAGAAAATTTAACAGCAGGTAAATTTTCAAGGTACTTTTATATATTGCTTCTCAACTCAAAGGATTACAAGACACTTGGACTCAAATCACTTACGTAAAGAGTTACAGGGAGAAGATATATATAATACTACCTACAGCCGGATATACTTTGATACCAGCTGGACACCTCTAACCTTACATCTATACTACAAGACTCTAGGTGAGGTCTTTCAGACATTTTGTCTGAAAGTTGGTAGTCAGGACATGTCCCTGACTTACCTTTTGTCACCAACTAAAGTTGGTAACATGTACTATCATAAAAAGGTGAACAGTAGAATAAAGTATGGTCAACAACATGGCTCTTTAGGAAGATGCCATGCTGTATCAGAGGTCTGCAGCGGACTGTCAGGGACCATACTTTTATCTGCTGGACATAGCAATGTCTTCCGAAGGATAAAGTGCTTCGGAAGAATAACTTCTTCCGAAGGCACTTATACTTCGGAAGACTGCTTCTTCCGAGGCTTGGAGTCTTCTTTGTCTTCGGAAGCAGACTTTGTCTTCAGTTCTTTCATCAGACTTTGTCTTCAGCTCTTTCATCAGACTTTGTCTTCGGAAGCTCTTTCAGACTTTGTCTTCGGAAGCTCTTTCAGACTTTGTCTTCGGAAGCTCTTTCAGACTTTGTCTTCGGAAACTCTTTCAGACTTTGTCTTCGGAAGCTCTTTCAGACTTTGTCTTCGGAAGCTCTTTCATCAGACTTTGTCTTCGGAAGCTCTTTCAGACTTTGTCTTCGGAAGTTCTTTCAGACTTTCGGAAGATCTCTTCTCAGCTTCGGAAGCCTTTGAATGTAGTACCAAAAGATGACTATGAAGTGATTTTGGTTGCACCAGCCTTATCATGATCCAACACTATTGTTATCGAGTCAGGGGTCTCTTTGGAAGCGGTCTCTCTATCCCCCAAGATAGAGGAAAGACTCGCCACCACCCACCCCTCCTAGACCCTGCTCTTGAGTGGGATATACTGGGTATGTTTGTTTGTTTGTTTATTTACGAAGCTATGGATAATGCAAAAGGGCAATCTGATAGCAATGATATAAAGTATCTACCAACTTGGAAAGATTGACCATAGGTAAGATATGCGACATCATAAGCCCCTTCATGTCACTAGATACCCTTTTATTCCAATGTATAAGTAAAGAAGTACTTATTATTCTAGCAAACACTTAACTAAAAATTCACATACGTTAAATAACCTTTACTTTGAGTACACTTAAGCCATTTATGAAATCAAACATGAAATATTCAATGTTATTGAGGAATGTAAAATATGCCACCAACCACAAAAACCATGAACTTCTTTAATAATTCAAAGATAATGCTTAGGTAGTCCGCAAGTGAGACGATTGGGAAGAAGATGCAATCAGGTAATATTATTACTAATATTTAATATTAAGTTAGTGGTTTAGCAATATGCAATTGTACGCTTCGCTATTTACAAATAAACCGTATGTTTATTAGCATCTTGCTCTATTTAATTGTGTTGGATATATAATCTTGACATTCAACTTAGCGACTTAGTGTTACATAAGTGTAATTAGATTAGTAGTGTAAATGGGTTAACCTGAACCCATATGGCCGTTATGTGATGGCCAAACTATAGAGACGAGTGTCAAAAAGTCTATATCAGGTTAGACCTTAGATTCGTTTATTTTATAAATTAAAACGTTGAGAGAAAAAAATAAGTTTGACGTAACTAATTAGAAGTATGTGAAACCTCTAAACTCTAACTAATTCAAAGGGTTCTAATACATCTAAAATAAAGGCTTGGTGAGATCTTCTCATAATGAGGGAAAGAATAAGTTGGAAAGATTTCAACACGCAAGTTAAGGTTTGTTACAACAGCATGCTCCATTTTCGAGATGTGCCTGACACTTGCAGTCATCCGTAATCAAGAATAACATGTTGCAACTGTTTCTATAAAAGACATTGTCCAAGATCTTACAAGTTAAGTAACAAGTTGAGAATTATGATTTCAAGTGGCAGGCTACAACACCCATTCTGAATGAACACATTGGCTGAATTGATCAGGAATCAATCGAAAATAGACCAACTTACACCTATTAAACATCCCATATGTTGGGGCCATCCAAGGGTATCAACCTGCAGGCATCTTACACTTGCTAAACATTTCCAATTTCCCATACTTATTGTCTAAAAGATTGTCATCAGGCGAAAAAATTTGCTCACATATATATAATTTTCTCTTGAACAACTAAATTTCACATTCTTGCATTTCCAATTTCCCATACTAATTAACCAGATTTTTTTCCAAAGAACATTTTATCCCTATCATCAATTGTGCCATATTCAAAATCTGTTTCATCCTATTTTGCACAAACTACATCACCGTCTTCTTTAGGATCTATTTAAGTAAAATACGAAACCAGATTCTCGTGCAGAATTCATAAACATCATAGCAATTAAAGCACCAGAATTTGTGAAAACAAAAACTCATTTATGGTAATGGAGGGAGCAGTAATTACCGGAATATTCAGCACCGGAGCCAGTGAATGAAGAAGACGCTGCAGCTTTGATACATAATCGGCCTTTTCTCACAAATTGGCACTTTAACGCCGGTGTTTTCAGAAGGAGCTTCCGGTGAGGGAATACGAGATGATTATAGGCTACAGGCATGCTCATAATCATCGACAATTTGTTCAAGATGATTTTGCATCAAACGCCGCCCGGAGCCAACCACCGGAGTGCTTCTTCGTCGACAATCGGAGATCGAGTTTATAAGGGCGTTAGGTGCTCCACGGGTTCTTCGTTGAATCACGTTATTTCGTTAAAGTTACTAGGTGGGTGTTTGGCAATCGGTAACCGAAAATCCTATCCGAAAACTTGATATTCCGAACCCGAATTACCCGAAAATTCGGATACCCGAAAATTCGGATACCCGAAAATTCGACAATTCGGATACACGAATTTCGGATACCCGAATTTCGGATATCCGAAAATTCGGATTTGGATATCAATTCCTTAAAAATTTCGGATATTCGGATATCCGATTATCCAAAAATATGTGTTTTTAATTTATTTTTTTAAATTAATACTCTAATATTATATGTGCTTGCTTTCCTTCCAGGGCTTATTTTGTTAAAAAAAACCCTAGCATCTCCTTTCTTTTCCTTCAAGTCTTCACACTTCCAGAGTTCTAGGGTTCCAGCTAGCAGGGGGCTTCACGGCAGCCGGCAGACACCAGCCACCAGCCCACCACCAGTCTACCACCGCGTCTACCACCGCCGACCGCCACAATGTCTACCACCTATCTGCCACCGTCGACCGCCACAGTGCCACCTCTACCCAACCGCCACCGCTGTCGAGCGCCACCGCCCTCAACTGCCACCGCCCCAAGCGACACCACCCTCAACCGCCAGTCGCCACCACCCTCCACCGCCACCGCCCTCAACTGCCACCGACAGTCGACACCGCCCTCCAACTCCGACCTACCAGGCTACCACGGTACAAAGTTGCATATTGTCTTTTGGGTTTATTTTGTGAGGGATCAAAATCTTGAAATCTCAGATCTTTCTTCAAGATTTTTGCAAAAATGTAGTTTTTTTGTGAGTTTTGGCTTTTGGCATAAATCTAAGATTAATAATTTGAGTTATTGAGCTGATGGGTGTAAATTGTAAGTCCAAGATTCAAATTATTGTAAGTCCAAGATTCAAATTAGTTTTTTCAGGATATTTGAGTTTTGAGTTTTGATGGGTGTAAATTAGGTGTTATTAATAATTTGAGTTATTTGAGTTTTGATAAGTAACTTAACATTGAAATGAATAAAATGCAAATTAGGTGTTTTTTTCCGGATATTTGGATACTATCCGAATCCGTATCCGAATTTTCGGATATCCGAATTTTCGGATATCCCGAATTTTCGGATATCCCGAATTTTCGGATATCCGGAATTTTCGGATATCCGGAATTTTCGGATATCCGGAATTTTCGGATATCCGGAATTTTCGGATATCCGGAATTTTCGGATATCCGGAATTTTCGGATATCCGGAATTTTCGGATATCCGGAATTTTCGGATATCCGGAATTTTCGGATATCCGGAATTTTCGGATATCCGGAATTTCGGATATTTGGAATTTCGGATATTCGAAAATTTGGATACGAATTCAGATAGTAATAATCACTATCCTAAAATTCGGATATCCGAAAATCGGATATCCGAAAATCCGGATACCCGACTTTGAACACCCCTAGTGTTTGGGATTGCTTATTGAAAACTCCTTTTGACTTCTAGGATTCCACCGGAATCCAAACATCCCCTCAGTACAAATGTTAAGCTGTTAAAGATATATATTTTTTTATCATCTCGCTCTCATTGTTATCGTTATTTGCAATATGCTATCCGCCTTATCGGCTACATCCTTAGCTTAATCGTCAATCACAACGTATTATAATCCATGAAACTAAATAAAATATGGCTAATTTGTAAGTTATTAAACCATATTTAGTGCAGTGTAAATCGTATGACACACAAGATATTTCGGGTTGTATAAATTGTTCGTCGTTCGTTTGCGCTCGCTCGACGCTCGCTCGAAGATTTAACGCTTGAAAAATGCTCGTTCGATTTTCCGCTCGGTTGTAAACGAGCCGATCGGCTCGATTGTAAACGAGCTGATTGGCTCGGTTCGGTTTGGAAACAAGCTAGGTAAAAGCAAAGGTTCGCTCGGTTCGACTCGGCTTGTGAACAGCCCTAAATTGTAGAGCCAAATAACCCTATTTGCTATTTTCTATGATTTTACGTTAAGGGTGTTTGATTACCGTTGACTCAGTAAGATAAACCGATCCAGTTAGAAGTTCTGACTGAAACTTGATTGTTTACTTCAGTATCTAATTGAATCTGCTAAATGATAAAAATAATCATATTTTCTCGAATTTCTGACTAAGTCTGCATTTAATTGGTGTTGTGTAATCAATAAAAATAGCCAAATTTTTAAAAAGAACATAAAAACTTAAAATTCAAATTGTCATACAAAATACAAGTTAAACATAAATCATACATAATCCAAATAAACACATCAAATTTCAAACACATTACAAGAGTTTGCGTACAAATCTATGTCTTGTGTATTTTGACTCTCACTTCTTCCACCTTCACTATCAGGGGTAATCATAGTGTTCTTTTCAAAGTCTGTAAATAACTCATCTTGAATATTGTATTTCCTTATAAAATTATGGACTGCAAAACAAGCAATAACTACGTCTCTTTGCACTGAAAAAGGATAAGGAGTCATTTGTTTTAGGATCGGAAATCTTGCCTTCAGTACACCATAAGCACGCTCAATAACATTTCTAAGGTAAGCATGAGCATGATTGAATCTTTCTTCCTTAGTTAACGGCTTTCGCCGTCGAAAATCAGCTAACCAATACCTAGTATTGCGGTATGGAGTCATAAATCCACGAGTGTTGGTATATACAGCGTCACAAAGGTAATATTATCAGTAAATGCTAGTGTGACATCTATTATATAAATAATACAAATAATATATTTAATAATAAAAGTTATAATTATATTATAAACCTGGTGGAGGGAATCAAAACCCAGACGTCGGATTAAATGCAATTTCTCTCAAAACCCGTGAATCATGTGCTACGCCTTCCCTTCAAGCCCATAAAAAGGTGAATATCATATCAAAATCACATATTCCAAACACATTTTGATAACATTCACATTTTTCCTCTTCCCTTAAAACAAGTTTGTTGATCAGTGGGCACAACTACATGTACAAGAGTTCCATCTAAAACATCTATTGCTCCGGAAAATATTCCTTTTATCCTTAGAAGTCGTTCCAAGGTATTTGTAGTTTTAGTGAAGATGATGGGACTATAATTTTTTTAGCAAAACACATCATTGCAACTAGAACCTTGTGAAAACATTTATGAACCGCTTGATTTGAGTGTTGAAATCGTCATTTAGCCACTCGAAAACGTTCATTATGCCCTATAATATGTAAGAACATAGTCATCTTCTATTCAATGCTCATCGTCCTACTAGCTCGCAACCAATTTCGTTGTGTAAAATGATGGTATTATAGTGCAAATGACTCGCATGAAAGTCTCATCATTTCTTGACATTGTGTAGAAGATACATGTAGTAATTCATGTGTATATGCATGTCCAATTAAACACAGAATCATTATCTTTTATTCTTTTAATTCTACCGTCTCGTTTCTTTTTCCGTGCCAACTTTAACCATACCATTAAAGTATAAAAAAAAGATAAAATTTTACCATCCGCATACATATTTGACCTGTTAGCAGTCATTCAAAACATCATACTAAAGTCTTACGAAAGTTATACATTAATCATACTAAAGTCTTACATAAGTCATACAAAAATTATATGCAAGTCACACAAAAGTCATACTAAAATCATATAAAAGTCATACTAAAGCGATACAAAAGTCATACTAAAGTCATACAAAAGTTATACTAAAGTCATACAAAAGTCATACGTGTAACATCTCGTATTTTACGACGCGATAATAATAATAATAATAATAATGTTAATGATAATAATAATCTTAATAATAATAATAATAATAATAATAATAATAATAATAATAATAATAATAATAATAACAACAACAACAATAATAATAATAATAATAATAATAATAATGATGATAATAAAAATAATAATAATAATAATAATAATAATAATAATGATAATGATAATAATAATAATAATAATAAAAGTCCAGGGGCTATTCTTGTAAATTTTGAAACTTAAAAAGAAAAGTTTTAGCATAAAATATTAAAGTTGAAACCGCAGGGACCAATTGTGAAAATAATGAAAATAAACTGCTTCTCTCTCCCCGTCGACACTGTAGCTCCGGCGAACTCTCCGGCCGTCTCTGGCGGGACCAAACGCATCAATTTCACGCGGTTTTAACTCAAATTAAAGGTCCCGACACCCTCGCGACCAAGATTCGAACCCTATGCACCTTTAATCATCGAATAATTCGGATCCAAAGCTCACCACCTCGAATCCACTTTATTCCCGACCGTTTAACGGTCGGTTAACCCACTCAAACATTAAAAATAACCAAATTAATCGAAGTGGAACGACCATTTATATGTTCTTAATCTGTTAACACTTTCAATTTCATCAAAAATCAACAAAAACACCACTAAAGATCACCTCGAACCCGTCGGACCTGCAACTCTTTAAAAACCGACTTCCAATCGATTTTAATCAAATTTGTTAAGGGGCCTTGCTTCCAGATCGTTATTCGAAGCTTCCCATGAGTTTAATTTGATTATAAACGTTGTTCGAGCATCATTCAATTGGCACCTAGTCGCGGTCTGTTCTTCGACCAGTTCATCATCAATTCATCAGCATAAGGGTAAATTCTACACACCCACATACTCGATTTATCATGGGGAACAAAAACCCATGATCGTGTCTGTTATTGTTGTCGATTTGAGGATCGATTGGATCAAATCAGTTAGGGTTCGTACGAATTGGAAATGGATTGCGATTGATGTTTAAAAGGCTTTAAAACCAAATCAAACCGCGGTTGTATGCCTTGGTATGCTGGTTCTGCGCTCACCTTCTAAACAGGAGGTCCCGGGTTCGAACCCGGGCCACCTCACATTTTTTAAGGCCATTTTAAGCCTTTAAAAATTTAGAAAAAATTCTAAAAATTATAAAAATATTTTTCCTGACATTAAAATTTTTAAAACCATCTACTTAATTTCTGAAATCTATCTTAACCTTTTATTTATTTATTTTATTATATTGTTTTAAACAAATAATGTAATTAGTTTATTTTTTTTATAAAATTGATGTTAAATATTGTTTAACTTATTAATTCATTATTTGTTCGAATAACAAGTATAAATTATTGTTAAAACGTGCGTATTTTATTTAATTATTAAATGTTATTATTATAAATATTTCGCATCTTTATATAAAACACAAGAATATTGTTACCGATAACATTTAATGGATAATCACTTATTAAATATAATTTACAAAACCCTAAAAGTCCCAAAACCCTAGTTCACGCTAAAACGTTAATTTTAATATTTAAACTTAAATCTCGTCAATATATATATATTCTTAGGTACCTCGTGAAGGTTACATTGGAACGTCGTCTATTATCCTTATTAATCATCATTCATATACTTAAACGTCATGTGAGTATTCCTATACCCATTTTATCATTTTCATACTTTTGGGTGAAACATGTTACCGTATAAACGTTGCACTTGTAAACACATTTGATTCTTGTAAACTTATGGCAATTTAGTTGTGAGTTGTGGTTAATTGAACTTTTGTGGTTACCATGTTATGGCGTTATATGTACAATCATTAACTATTACTAGCCCAGCGAAGTCATAGATCTATGGGTAAGACAAGCCTGCTTGGTTGATCCAAGTACACTTAGCTGATCGTATATACTTTTAACGTTAATAGAATATTGCCGTTTGATACTTGTAAAACATTGTCGAGGTTTGATTGTTGCATTGTTCATAACATCTCTAATCATTTTATTCACTAACTTATAACTTGAATTGCCATCTTTTATATATACTTATGTATTGAAAACTATGGAATGCTCACCAACATTTTTATGTTGACCTTTATTTTTAACATGTTTCAGGTTACTCTTTGAAGCTTATCACACTTAGGATTGGACTTAGAGAAATAAACGAATGATCTGGATAACTTTATACTTGTAATCTGGATGTATCTTTGTTTGAGTCTTTTACTTGTATGTTACAATTGAATCTTGATTAATATATTTGGAAACTAATAATAGCGTTATGTGGCTGTGAACAATCGTAATTCTCACACCTCGACGATTCCGCCGTCAAGGTTGGGGTGTGACAGATTGGTATCAGAGCCCATAACTATAGGGATTTAGGTTATTAGAAATGGTGACCTAGACTATAGTTGCATGAACCTCATAGAAAGATCCTTATACTTTTGTGCTTACATATTGTTTGAATGCTACATAATGCTATGCCTTTTGTGCAATTTGATGCCTTAGCATAGGATTGCCTTATGTATGCTTAAAACTTAGACTCCCTAAACTTAACTTCGACTCTCCCCGATAAATGAACTTCCTAAACTTATTCTCAACGACATGTGGAGACTACACTTATCGTCGTGGGATCAATTCCTTAGACTCTATGCCTAATCTATGAAAATCTCATCAAGGTTTTGATTTCATAAACCAAAGAAATTTGTGTGACACATAGACACCTGTATTCTGGATTTCCTGGCAAAAGGCCTTCGGGCTAAGGCAAGCATATCGTATAAATCTCATTGTGAGACCAGTTATGCTTACCTGGGGATTTCTGGGATGAGTGATAAACTATGGTCAATACACAAGTCTCTAAGGCAAGTGGGTCAATTTACCTTGACGTGTCAACGATTCCAAATGGTAATGCGTTATCAAATGGAACCATCCTTTTGTATCTTAAGAATCCTTGAATCCTTGAACTGGTTTATCATCAAAGTTTAAATACTTTCTCATTCTTAACCTAAACAATGTTCCTGTTAATATTGAACCTATCCTACATTTCAACTCCTACGTTTAAACGCTCAACGTGTAACGTGTAACGGTGTTAAACTCAGCGTTTCATGTAATTATCTTCTTACCTTGACCAACGTGAACATGGAATTTAATATACCCAAAGATATTGGGAATCTAAACCGTATGGTCTTTAAAACTTTAAACCGTTACTTATGGTTCTCAAATCTTCTTAAAGATGTGTCACATAAACATGCAATGCTGTAGGTGAAATTCCTACATCTCGGGATACTTTGCTAATTGAATATTAACTTTGTTAATTTAAAGTGGTCACTCATCTCAATGATCGAATAAACTAATTATAACTTTGTTACCACCTATAAGTACGCGTGTCTTCAATAAAGTTATGACTGACCTCATATCTTAATAAGTCCATGTATTCCTTTCAATTGTGAATCGAATTTTCACATCTCATTGTGATGTCGAATCATTTTTGTCCTTGATTTCGTCTTCCCGACTTAAACCATCCAAGATTTGAATACCATCATAACAAATCCTGTTACCTCGAACTGTGACCTAGAATTTTGTAAGTATGATTTTCCTTTTGGTTACATTGATGTAATTTGAAATTTTCTAAATTTCTAAGTGATATTCTTTTCCTTTCGTTGTTAAGTCGAACCTTGAACCGTCTGCACCATGGGAGATATAAGGGTTTGTAAGTCAATCTATGACTAAAGAACGCTCGTACCTCCTAAACAATTCTAACTCATCAAAGCAGGGGTGATTCCCTTACTTTGATGATTCTCTATTCGTTTCGATAAATGGTTTCCAATTATGTATTTTATGAAATTTCATCCTCTGGATTGGAGTGATTACCTTATCTTGAGGATTGACTCCAAGTATTCTCTTTGGAATGGCTTTTCACAAATGACATGATCTCACCAAAATAGGATTGAAACCCGTACTTTGGTGACAAATGTTAATCTTTGATTGTTTCCTTGTTATTATGAAGCTCAATCATCAAGATAGGCGTGAATGCTATACCTTGATGATAATTTCATTTATATGGATTGTAATTTTCTCAAATGAAACGACCTCGTCAAAGTAGGAGTGAATTCTGGATCTTGATGAAGAAGTTCATTTTGTTATATTTTGTTTTTGTAAGAACTTCACCGTTAAGATAGGAGTGATTTTTCTTACCTTAATGGTGAGTTACCACGTCTTATTTATGTGAATCCTCAACAATTGGTTGGAATCAAACTGGTTGATTGGTAAGTTGGTGACATACCTTGGGAATACATCATCAAGTTAGGAGTGAAAACCACACCTTAATGACTATTCTATTTCTTGATCTTCAACTTACCAAGGTTGTAATCAAGTGACGAGAAACATGTAGTAACTTGAAGGATGAATCAATGTTGGTGATTCGACCTATCAAGCCAAAGCATGATCTCTGAACTTGAAAGAAGACTCGATCGTTTTAGGTTGATTTTAATTCCAAGCTTGAAGCATTTAAATTCTTAAATCGATTTCTTTATCTTCATGTTTTGACTCGATCTAACGACATCGAACCATTTATTCCTTACATATCAACTTTCATTTTGAGATATCATCAAACCCATAAGTATAGTCTTCCTAAACAATCCTTTGTCAAATAAAGATATTATCGAATACCTCTCTAATTGTTTGATGAATTACGTATGCGACCTGTATTTGGAAATTTGTTACCTTACAAAACATGGTTACAAACACCTTTCTTATTGTTTGCGTCATTTCTTGAATCGTTTTTGAATCTTTAATCTTGAAAATCATTGAAATTCTAACTTGGTTTTGAACAACAAGACTCGTTATTATCCTCATTGCGATGTGGATATAATGGTTCATAAACCTTCGTAACTTGTAGTCATGGGTTTGGCATAAAGGAAAAGACGTAACTTGGTATGTGTCCAAGTGTTTCACCTTCATTTATGACAAAACCTAACCTCCGTGTTCCCGTAGATCTCCTGTTTAACTTTTCATCCACTAGGTGCCTCTTACTTTAAATGTCATGATGACAATTGGTGCATTATAGATCGATTGGCTAAAAATTCAATTCGACCCATTATCTCACAACGTCGAGAAATTGACCTGTATCTGTTTCAACTATTCGTATACCGTGGTATGACGTTAAAACATCGATCAATATCTTGAATGATTGATTCATTTTCTGTTCTTTCTTAACCATAGTTGTGAACTTATTCCAAGATCTTCGCATAACGTATTATTCTTAGACCGATGGTTGGTCAAAGGAGAAATACATATTCACAAGATATGCGTTAAGATCGTTTCATATGGTGACGTTTGGGATTCTTAAATTCTGACGGTTAGCCTTTCTTACCCTTGTTGGTCTTTTATTGATTTCTAGACATCACCTTACCATGAAATTATATTCTGGAAGTTCTGATTTATAAGTCTAATATACGATGGTAACTCGGCATCGCTTTCCAACATTTCATCTCAAAACATCTCACAATTCACTGATAGGGTTCAAATTGGCATGCATTATGCCAAGAATCTTGTAAGATTCCATCAAGTGAAGCGTTTCATCTGTAATTAAACGCCAATCACTGTTAGTTTGAACACTTATCTTTCATTTTAACTCTTTTGCTCATTTAAGTTCATTCTTAATTTCGAAACGAAATTCTTTAAAGTAGGGAGACGGTAACATCTTGTATTAACGTTCATTCTTAATCAACGTGAAAGCTTATAATGTTAACTAGAAGCCACATACTTTAGACTCTCTTTTTACCTCTAATGGCTCTGCCATTGCACATAAAGTAAACACTAAAGCGGTCAGCTTAATCGATGATGAATTTTCTTCTTTTGATACCTTATCAAAACCCGAAAGTTCCACAAAGTGTACCTCAGAAAATGAAAACACAAACTGCATCAAGAAAGAAAAAGAGAATCACTATGATCTATCTGTGGCTTCATGCTCATCTTCTGATTCACCTGGGAACGTGAGGACCAAATGAAATCCAAGCATTCTCATCTTTTCGTCTCAGCCTCCTCGTAAACAAATTTCGGGATGAAATTTCCTAGAGTAGGGGAGACTGTAACATCTCGTATTTTACGACGCGATAATAATAATAATAATAATAATGTTAATGATAATAATAATCTTAATAATAATAATAATAATAATAATAATAATAACAATAATAATAATAATAATAATAATAATAATAATGATAATAATAATAATAATAATAATGATAATAACAATAATAATAATAATAATAATAATAATAATAATAATAATAATAATAATAATAATAATAATAATAATAAAAGTCCAGGGGCTATTCTTATAAATTTTGAAACTTAAAAAGAAAAGTTTTAGCATAAAATATTAAAGTTGAAACCGCAGGGACCAATTGTGAAAATAATGAAAATAAACTGCTTCTCTCTCCCCGTCGACACTGTAGCTCCGGCGAACTCTCCGGCCGTCTCCGGCGGGACCAAACGCATCAATTTCACGCGGTTTTAACTCAAATTAAAGGTCCCGACACCCTCGCGACCAAGATTCGAACCCTATGCACCTTTAATCATCGAATAATTCGGATCCAAAGCTCACCACCTCGAATCCACTTTATTCCCGACCGTTCAACGGTCGGTTAACCCACTCAAACATTAAAAATAACCAAATTAATCGAAGTGGAACGACCATTTATATGTTCTTAATCTGTTAACACTTTCAATTTCATCAAAAATCAACAAAAACACCACTAAAGATCACCTCGAACCCGTCGGACCTGCAACTCTTTAAAAACCCGACTTCCAATCGATTTTAATCAAATTTGTTAAGGGGCCTTGCTTCCAGATCGTTATTCGAAGCTTCCCATGAGTTTAATTTGATTATAAACGTTGTTCGAACATCATTCAATTGGCACCTAGTCGCGGTCTGTTCTTCGACCAGTTCATCATCAATTCATCAGCATAAGGGTAAATTCTACACACCCACATACTCGATTTATCATGGGGAACAAAAACCCATGATCGTGTCTGTTATTGTTGTCGATTTGAGGATCGATTGGATCAAATCAGTTAGGGTTCATACGAATTGGAAATGGATTGCGATTGATGTTTAAAAGGCTTTAAAACCAAATCAAACCGCGGTTGTATGCCTTGGTATGCTGGTTCTAGCCCAGCGAAGTCATAGATCTATGGGTAAGACAAGCCTGCTTGGTTGATCCAAGTACACTTAGCTGATCGTATATACTTTTAACGTTAATAGAATATTAACGTCGTTTGATACTTGTAAAACATTGTCGAGGTTTGATTGTTGCATTGTTCATAACATCTCTAATCACTTTATTCACTAACTTATAACTTGAATTGCCATCTTTTATATATACTTATGTATTGAAAACTATGGAATGCTCACCAACATTTTTATGTTGACCTTTATTTTTAACATGTTTCAGGTTACTCTTTGAAGCTTATCACACTTAGGATTGGACTTAGAGAAATAAACGAATGATCTGGATACTTTTATACTTGTAATCTGGATGTATCTTTGTTTGAGTCTTTTACTTGTATGTTACAATTGAATCTTGATTAATATATTTGGAAACTAATAATAGCGTTATGTGGCTGTGAACAATCGTAATTCTCACACCTCGACGATTCCGCCGTCAAGGTTGGGGTGTGACAATACGCAAAACACAAAAGGCAACCGAATAATCCAAACTTTCTCCTAGCATTTATCACCCACGACTCGTAACTCACCGGCTTAAGACGTAACCAAACTTTTCTAATATCAGCAATTTCACCGAATAGCAAAAGAGTTATGTTGTATCTCGGATCTTCTTCCCCTATTCTATTTTTTCTGCTTATCCATGCATGCGCCCATTTTATTGTCAATATTATTTTTTGTCACTAACATCTTTGCAACATTGATAATTTCATTCCCAACTTCTCTTAAGTTGTCATCTATTATTTTTCTACGAACTTCTTTGCTAGTTTTAGTACTTGCCTTGCGTTTTGACCGGCCAGAAGATTCTTCACTTACAGGTGGGGCTCTGTTTTGCATCTGAGTGCACTAAACATCATCCATATCATGCTCAGAAAATCCTTCAATGGGATGAGGAAGTGTAGAAGATGGCACCTAACTGTGAAGGCCAGTCGCGGTCACCCCCTCAAATAGTTTGTTACAAAGATCAGGGTAAGAAAGGGGCACATTTCTCAACTTTTTCATAAACTTGTTTAACTGTTTGAAAATTTTTATACATATAATCAAGCTACTAACAGAGAATAATCTTATTAAAAAGGTTTTTATATTAAAAATACATTAGCCTCCGCTTCCGATTCTCCATCACTCGTATTGAAAGTGTTGGTTATAGGATCAGAAATATTTCTCGTTTTGTTTTTCAGTTTCACCCAAGGCCCGTACTTTGATTCAGGTAGCCATATCGATTTTTCATTTGTTTATGGTCAATATTGAAATTATGATTATTTTTTATTTTTTCCGCAACAACTTTCCATGAGTATCCTTTTAGGCTACTACCCTCCCGACCGTTGTTTGTTATTTCATGTATACATGTTTTGAGAAATGTTTTGTCGACACATTCTAACTTTCAAATAACTCTAGCTTTTTTCCTGTCATACCTAGATACAAGTATAAAATCAAGAACTAATATCAAAACTGATTTTAAAAACTCATATAAGTAATATTATATCTGATTTCAAGAAACCATATAACTAATATCAAATATGATTTCAAGAACACATATAACTAATATCAAATCTGATTTCAAAAACCCATATAAGCAACATCAAATCTGATTTCAAGAACTAATGTAACCCCAACTAATATAAAATCTGATTTCGATTAAGGACAAGAACAACTACAAGAACTACAACAAACTTTCTAATCATATAACTAAAATGAAATCTGATTTCAAGAACTATAAATCAATCACTTTCAAGATAGCAAAATTTGAAAACAAGAACAATATTGTAACTTTAAAACAAGAACAAACGTTAAAATCAGAGTAAACTTTGTGCAATGAGGGAGGGTAGTGCGGTGAAAAGGAAGGCACCAGAGGGAGGGAACCGGTGAAGAGTAGGTGCCGGTGAAGAGGAGGGCGCAGGAAGGGAGGCGCCGGAGGAGGGAGGCGGAGGGCGGTGGAGGGAGGGCAGTGCGGTGAAGGGAGGGCATGAGAGGCGGAGGGAGGAGCTTGCGAGAAGATGATGTCGGTTGTGTGGTCAGTGAAGCCGACTATATGGTCTCGGTCAGACCCTAACGACCAAGTCAGTTGCCAAGACCGGACAAATCAAATGCCTGACCGGCTGATCGAGTCAACCAGTCAGTAGTCAGCCCTTGGTCAGAGAAAATCAAACACAGCCTTATTGTATTAACAGGTGACAAAGGCCAAAGCTCTCTCCATCCTGAGTTACACAGGCCAGTGACTGATAAAGGGAAGAGGATCATGACTTCTAAGAATATTGAGGAGAAGAAAAGGGAGCGGAAAAGGAAGTCAAGGGAAGAGAGAACAAGTGAGACCCCAAGCTTTATGCAAGCTACAATCAGGCTGCCCCCAGTCCAAATACTCAGGACGATGAGTTAAGGGCAGCAGAGTTGCTCCTCAAGATTAAGAAAGAAAGGAAAAGAAAAACACTTTATAAAGCCCCTGTCCTATCTCTTGTTCAAGAAAGCCCTATAATAGAGGTTGTGGTATTGAACAATAAACTCAGGTAGGTAGGGAACAAGACAAAAAAAACACGGTAACCTACCTAAGTGCCACAGGCCTCTATCAGGCAGTAGACCTACTTCCCTTGTCTCGTGAATACATTGAGTTTAAGTAACTCAAGCAGCTTGAGCAAGAAGTATTAAAAGAAAAGAAAGCTGCTAAGAGGAAGATAAGGGAAGAGGCTGCTAAGTCAAGAGCCACCATCCGAGCCAATCAAAAGAAGTCTACTGACAGACTAAAGATGGTGAGCTTCTTGAACCTATATGGGATCTCCAAAAGGAGACTTGGTCCAATTTCTCTATCCACCATAGATGAGCACATTAGAGTGATCAAGAGAAGATTAAGAAACGTGAGTTGGTAGACTTGCATTCTTCATCAAGTCAGGCTGAACCTAAAGCTAAGATCAAGGTTAAACCCTAAGAGACAACATAACCTGGACCTAATATTGCATCTCAGCCACCTTCATCTTCTGACCCACAGTAGGGCCCTAAACCTTCTCCTTCTAAACTTGTGAAGGAAAGGGACCCAACTGAGAAGGATAAAAAAGGAACATCTAGTACTCATGTCACACCTCAACCTTAATGGCGGAATCGTCGAGATGTGAGGGTTACGATTATTCACAGCAACATAATGCTATCTTTAAATGCAAATATTATTATTATAAGTTTCAGATGTAACATTACAAATATTGGTCTCAAATAAGAAATTAAAATACATAATAAGAAATATTTCAAGTTCATTCAGTTATTTAACTAGGTCCATTCCTAGGTGTGAATAAGCTTCAAAGGTGGCAATCAAACTTGCGCGTTTCCTGAAACATGTTAAAAATAAAAGGTCAACATATTACAAGTTTAAACGATTAGCTAAGTGTACTTGGATTAACCAAGCAGGCTTGTCAAGCCCATAGATCTATGAACTCACCAGGCTAGCAATAGTTAATGATTGTAGATATAATCGTCAATACATGGTAATTACGAAGATCAACTAACCACAACATATAAGTGAATTGCCAAGAGTTTACAAGAATCAAATGAATTTACAAGTACAATGACTACAAGATAACATGTTTCACCCCAAAGTGTCAAAATAAAAAGGGGTATAGAAATACTCATATGATAATAAAGGATGACAATTAAAAGAGTCTTGTATATAATGCTGAGGATTATCGTTCAACCTAAATGAACGCCGTGTTAAGGTTATTCGAGATAATTATGGTGTTTATGTCATACGGAATTCACGGTTTAACTTTATGATTTTTGGATAACAAAGGTAATGATAATATTTACAAATCATTAAACCATGATTTAAATTATAGGGTAGACACAATTTATAATAATATTTAAATGATTGAATAACAATTTTGGTGATTAAATCATTTAGCAAAGATTAAAGTTTTATTATCAAAGAGCTTCTACTTACTATTTGATAAAATAGAAAATTTATAATTTTGAATGTTTAAAGAATTCTATTAATCACAATAAATGTACATTTAAAATATGCATATATATATATATATATATATATATATATATATATATATATATATATATTCTTCTAACCACAAAATTAAATTTGTAAATTTAGTTTATGTGTAAAAAAAAGGAAATATAAAGAATGTACTATACTGAAATTATTATGGATTAAGGGAGATCCATTAACATTTTAATTTAATAGTGTTTGGTAATAATTTAAAATAAGAGATTAAAGATTTCTTAATTGAATGTCTAAGAAAATAATTTTACTTTAATTTCTGTTTAAAATCAATTTTATATAATTAATAATATTTTTAAGATGCTTTCTGAATTTTAAAAGTTAACAAAATAAAGCCCTTTTAAAAAAATAAAGGCAGGGCCTCAGGTTCGAACACGGGTCCCTTGCCAATGTTAGTGGTGCTCAATCCGCTGGGCTAAAGCCCCGGTTGTGTTTATTCCTAGAAGGGAAATTTTATAAAGCCACTTTCAAAAATCCCCAATTTTTCCTCAAGAACCCTAACTACGATTTGATCCAATTGGTCAAGGATTCATGATAATAGTCAAATTAACCATGGGGCTTTTGTTCCCCATGTAAAAACGATGAAAATACCCAATGAAATTACCTGATTTGTTTGAAATATGCTAGAACAAGAACGATGTAAAAGTCGACCGTTCGTGATTTAGAATTCGATGGGTGCGTGTGTTTGGAAAGAAATTGGCTCTACAGACAGTGAAAAGGAGGTGTTGTGAGTATTAGCCCTCTGTTTAATAGGGCTAATTTGAGCGATTTGATGTCGAATGCCTCTCGGTTTGATTTCAGGGGTTTCGGGTAGAATTGAATAGATTTAATGTTGTTTCAAGTGAAGTTAATCATTTCATTAGGTTCGATTTGATTAACCAATCGTTTATAACCAATTAATTTGATAGTTACTGTGATTTAAGTGGGGAATCGGTTTTAAATTCGAATGAATTCAATTTCGGTTTCAGATGAACAAGTAAGCTCCCATTTATGACCCGATTTGAAGGGGTTAAGGTTAGAATCTGGTTGCGAACGGTTCAGTGGTTCCGATTTAGAGATTTGATGGTGTTTTGGTAGCGACTGGCGCTCGCCGGAGCTTTGGCCGGAGGCCTGACCGGAAACACGGGGGAAGGGGACGAAGGATTTTGGGTTTTTCTAAAGATTTTACAGCTTTAGTCCCTATGATCTTGGATTTATTCAAATCCTTCCAAAACTTAGGTTTAAGTTTAAATTAATTTACAGTCTGGCCCCTGAAGTTTTAAGGCTTTATTATTTTATGTAGAAACTAATTAATTACAAGTTTTACAATAATAAAACTTATATTGTTTTATTTATTTACAATATTACCTTTAATATGATTATTATTATTATCATCAACATTATTATTATTATTATTATAATTATTATTATTATATTATTATTATTATTATTATTATTATTATATATTATTATTATTATTATTATTATCATCATCAAAGTTTTACAAATGAATCCTCGTGATTGTATTAATAACAAACAAATTCTTACAAGAGATAACGACCATTAACAAAAGTTAATTTGAAATATACGGAAGGTTACAGTCTCCCTAACTTTTAAGAATTTCGTTCCGAAATTAAGAATGAAACTTAAACGAACAGGAGAATTATGATGAAAGATAAGTGTACTAACGGACAGTGATTGGCATTTGATTACGGGTGAGATGCTTCACTTTGTGAATTATGGAATTTTATAGAATTCTTGACACGATACATGCAATTTGAACTCTTCCAATGGAATGTGAAAGTTATCATTGACAAACTAGCTCTTTGAGATTTGACACATGAAACGTTGGAAAACGATGATGAGTTCTTGAGGTATATTAGACTTATAAGTCACGCTACTCTCAACATCTAGAATGAATTATGTATTAAGGTGACGTATTGAAGCCAATGAAAAAAAGTCTCGTAATTGTGTGAAAGTTTGGCCGACGGAATTTAAGAATCCCAAGTGCCACCATATATAATGACACAAGCTTAACTGTCACACCCCGCTGAGAGCGGAAACACAGGGATGTAACGAGATGGGATCGTCATAAAACATTGTTAACAATAGAGATGCAATATATGTAATTGATGATAAAGCGTGTCATGACGACACCCGACACAAAGGAGACTTGTGTCGTGTTTAGTCAATATTCACGACAACATAGCCATAAGCATAAACTTGTAAATGATTCACATAACCAAAAAATAGTATCATTGTAATGTAATTCCCATAACCCGGGAACAAGTATCCAAAATAATAATTGTATGTAGTCAGACCAACAATGTTTCAAAAGAATGTTTGTCAAGTATTGTATAGTCTCAAAATGCATCCTAGGGTCTCCACTAAAGCAGCACGCCTAGAACTTCAATTAGCATTATCACCTGAAAAGATATGCTCAAAATGGTCAACAAAATTATTGGTGAGCTCGCAGGTTTAAATAGTAAGTAAATTGATGCTGCATAATGTTTTGTGGAATACCGTGTATACAGTTATAAGTAAGCAAAATCACATAACAATGAGCTTTACAACCAAACCTAATGACGTACACACAGAATATTGTCGGAATATATTCACCCAAGGGCCCGTTCCTGGCCACTGTTGGTACCAACTAGTATACCAACAAACGAGGGTGGGGGTGTCAACCCAGAAGTACTACCAATACCTATCCGTCGGTTCCAACACCGGACTTAAATGGTTGTAAAGAAAGTACTACACAGCGAACTCATTTATGTATCAGATAAGTAGTCACAAAACAGTGACACGTTGATTCCAAGAATGTAAGTTGTACAGCATAAAAAAATGGGTGAGCATACCTTTTCCCCCAAGTTTGTAAATAATTGAAACATTGAATAAGCATAAAAAGGGGCCATGAAACTCACTTGTTAAGTGGTAAGTATGAATGATCAAAGTTTCCAAATGTTGTATGTAGTAAACGGTCAAACACCTATTGATAGTTATTGTTAAGCATTAATGATACGTATAAGGTAAGTAATAACGTTCGGTCGGTTCGGGTTGCATTGGTTCGGTCACGTGTAATGCTCACAAGCATACATACGTATTAGATCTTATGTAGATCCAAGTACTAGAAATTGTTGCCATTGCCGATGATATTGGTGTAAAAGTTTCATTGTTATCAGAGAAATACTTAGTAAATATTAGTGGTTACAAATCGGTTATTGATAATTGTAAAATGTAAAGATTGATTTGGAATAACATTAGTAAGTTTGATAGTGTTAACTTAAATATTGTCATTAGCAACGGTAACCGTGTCGATGTCACCTTACATCACACGACATACACACACCACGCACATGAAGAAACTCACACAACAACAACTCCAATAGTACGACAGGACCAGACGCACGACTCAACACTCCATCCGCACGAATCAACCTTCATTCGTACGAATTAGCTACATTCGTACAAATGGACCTCCATTCGTGCGATTCAACCTTCAGTCGTACCACACAACCCTTAGTCGCACGAATCAACATCCATACGTACGAATCAACCTTCATTCGCACGAATCAGCTTCATTCGTACGATTGAACCTTCATTCGTACGACTCAGCATTCAGTCGTGGGACACACGCACAATCGCACACATTCATCCGCATAGACTCAATCGCATGACACACACAGTTGCCTGACTCAATCGCATGACACACACATAATCGCATGACTCAGTCGCACGATAAACACAGTCGCACGACACACCCAGTCGCACGGCAGACCCAGCCGCCAGAACAGCAGAATCACGACTGCAGAAGTGCATAGCAGCCTTCGGCTGCTCCGTGCACGAGATTTACACCACAAACACTTCCAGAAACACATTTCAAACATGTACAAACAAGAAGAACACGCAGAAAGACAACACACGTACCACGCGACCTCATGTGCTCGGGTTGGCCCCGACCACCCGAAACCCTAAAAGTGCAGCAGTAAACAAGCAAGAAAAGGGACGACCAAGGTCTTCTACCTGCAAGAAAGGGGTAGTTTCAGCTGTAGCCGAGGCTTTGTCGGTGAAAACGCGAAGAAACGGGGCAGTTCGGTGCAAGGAGTAGGAGAAAAGTGGAGAAAATGAAGATGAAGAAGATGAAGATAAGTGGTGGCTAGGGCTGGTAATGGGGTTTATATACCCAGCCCTAGTTTGGCAAAATGTCATGTTTGGTCCCTGCACTTAGCCCCCGAGTTCCCAAGTTTGTTTCGGTCAAAAACGACCTTAATCGGCTAGTAATATTAACGATAAAAGTGCAAATAATGATATTTATAACTTAAAAATGGTTTTATTAATGTCAATAATAATATATAAAAATGGTTTATTTAATGATAACGATATGGGCAATTGTAAAGGTTTCAAGAATAGAAACGCTAACGATGAGAACACAAGTGTAACAGATGATAAAGCAAGTATAATATCCACACGAATAGTTTATAAAGGTGAGGAATGAACGTTCAAAGAAAAGTCAATGGAATCCATGTTTAATGACAGACCTTTTGGCGACGGATGTCACATTAACGCATATATTGTGAATATGTATTGCTCCTTCAGTCAAACCGTCAGATTAAGGTTGATACGATATGCTGAGATTTTGAGCTGGGTTCCCAAAGATGATTAGAGACATTACTAATAATAGAATTGAATCGATCATCAGAATTAACGACCGATGTGTAACGACACACCATGATGACCCACTTTTTGAGGTAGGTACGAGTCAATTTCTCGACTCGTTATCTCACACGAGTCAATATGAAATGCGCGAAACTAGTCAATCGGTCAATAATGCACCAAATGACATCAAGAAGTACAAGTGAATTTGAACATATACCAAGCTATGTCCCCTTTTCCTTTATGCCAAACCATGAATAGTATTCGTGGAAATTCGTGATCCTTTTTGCCCACATTGGAATGACTGTAATAACACGTCTTGTGAGTCGCAATCCAGATAGAGGTTTAGAGATTTTCGAGATTAGGAGTTCAAAGACTATCCAAAAATCATATGATAAGTTAATTATGATAAGTTCTCAAATCTGGAAAACAAAATCAATGACGAAAATGATTCAATACAACAATGAGATGTAAAAGTTTGGTTTGAAATAAAGGGAAATGCGTTGACTTCTCAAAGTGTTAAGTCAACCACAACTTTACTGAAGACACATGTACCTATAAGCGAACACTCATCTCATGAGTTCCAGGTCAGATAAACGGACCCAACAGTCGAATCGGATTTATGCGTATACCTTGCCTAGACAAAGTATCCCAAGATACAGGTATTCCACTTTTCAGCATTGCATGATTGCAGTTATGGGACACACTTTAAGGAGAACTGAAAACCATAAGAAAACCATTCGGTTTAGATGCCCAATATCTTTGGATATATTAAGATCCATGTACACGTTGGTCAAGGTAAAAAGTGTAAGGCCCCGATCCCGGGCACCTCACAGTTGATCATTCATCGCACATAAAACATATAATTATTAAAACATCACAGTGGAAATTAATTAAAAACCATTTCATATATATTAATGACAACTTTTGCAAAGCAATACAATACGGTTAAAGTTACAAAATATTGTAATTGCATTACAACACAAAAATGTCATTCTTATTCTGATGGATGTCATCCCAAAAATGCCAAGTAGCTGCCCCGTGCCATCCTCAGCAACTATTACCTGCCAACTGGAAAACATATAAAAGTCAGCGTTGCTGAGTGAATTCTAGTTTTATAAATAAAATACTTCACTTATCATTCAAAACCGTTCTTTACTTTCATATGTGCTCATACATCATACATACAAATAGATAATTTTATTATTATCTTCATCATCGTTCATTAACTTTATTACATTCCGGGCCAATGCCTCGGGCTTTACCCCAAAGTCATGCATAAAGCGGGTACTGGGCCAAAGTCTATAATTAGACTCTCATACATTGTGCCCGGTGGCCTGACCACAGTACTGGGGTAACTTCATTCGGACCAATGCCATGTGCTATACCCCACCGTCATGCATAAAGCGGGTACTGGGCCGAAGTCTATAATTAGACTCCCATACACTGTGCCCGGTGGCCTGACCACATTACGGGGGTAAGCGGCAAAGATCCCATACGTATGGTCGATCACATGGATTAGACCCCAGTGTGCATCCTTTCGGGGTAGCTAACCCGCACACAGTTGAGCTAACACCCTTCATTGGGTGTGAACATCCATACATTGCTCGCAAGACTTTTCTTACATTCGTTCGTTCATTAATGCATGCATTCATTCTTTCTTTATGCTTCTCATATCATTAACATTAACTTCCGCTTTACGTTACATAATACTTCACGTTCATCTCATACTCATAATATGTAGGTCATGGAATAATACATAATAAGAAGCATAAGAAAACATATCATACATAAGCATAACATCATCATACATCATCACACATCATCATAAACATGATGCATCATCCATTCCCATACACATAACTAGCAAGTCATCATAGAACATAACCGACCCTCCGTGGGGCAGCGGGGGTTCGGGGGCGGCAGCTCCTGACAGCGGGGTTCTAGGGGCGGCAGCCCCTAGTGGGGTCCAAGGGGCAACGCCCCTGGCTGGGGTCGCCCTGCCAGGTCAGCGTGAAAATTTTTTATTTTAACACTTTTATATAGCACATTTCCTTATAGAAAAATTGATCTTCCTGTTAAAACCTCTTAAAAATATTTCTAAGTTTTTAGGCGCATGGGCACTATGCAGGCGCATAGGCACTATGCAGGTGCATGGGCACTATGCAGGCGCTTGGCCTTTTAGACGCATGGGAACACTTAGGCGCATGGGAAGGTTCTGGGCTCATGGACACTACTTGGGCGCATGGGCACTATTTGGGCGCATGGGCACTATTTGGGCGCATGGCCCAACACTTAGTCATTCTGGGCAGTATTCCAGTCGCTTGGGTACTATTCAGGCGCATGGGCCTGACTTAGACGCATGGACATCTAGGCGGTTGGGTACTGTTCAGACGTGTGGGATTTCTGGGCGGTTGGGAACACTTAGTAAATTTAACCGTTGGCGCATGGGCCACTGTTTGGACGTTTGGGCAACTAACTCTTATGACCATCTAACCCATCTAAGGTCATCTCGAATGGTCTAACGGGAAACTTATGACCTTCTAATTCTATGTCACAACCTTCTATCATCTCAGAAATTTTAGTAGACTTACCTATGACAGTTTCTACATCGAAGGGCTCATCCATGCATCTACTACTGACAGGCAAATTAGCATAGAATGCAGCAGAAATAAAAATCCTACTAGCACCAGAATGAAATAACACAGAGGCAAGAGTTTGATTTACTAGAAACGTACCTGATACAACATCGTGGTCCGTCCTAGCCTCCTGCCTGGTCATGGTGAAAACTCTGGCGCTCGCCTTCTGCCCTTCAGTCCTGGTCGTCTTCTTTGCCCTGGAACTCTCAGCCCTTGGCTTCTTGCATTCCCTACTCATGTGACCCTCTCCACCGCAGTTAAAACATCTCGCCACATGACAGTCCTTTGCTATATGCCCCATCCTCCCACAATTGAAGCATACATTCGATCCCCACCTACACTCTCCGGTATGCTCCCTTCCATATTTCCACAACTCTTCAACCCTGCACCGGATATGACCATACGTCGGTCATCCACCCGTGCACTCTTATTGTTTGCCGGAGCACCACCCCGTCCAAACCGCTTCCCGTTCCAGTTCCGGTCACCACCACCTTTCTTACTCACCTCAACCACTACTACCTCCCTTTCACCGAGGCATAGGCCGACCAAGAACAACTTAAAACTAAGAATTCTTACCTTAAATTTGAACTCTTCTTCTTCTTCTCTCTAGAAACCGAATTCTTTGCTCTTTCTCTCTCTAAAATCGGTTGAAATGAGATGTGCAGACAACATGGGTGGCCATGCCACCTTTTGTATAAAATTATTATAAATTTTGTACTTTTGACATATTTAACCCCTTAACTTGGGTTAAATTGCATTTTCTCCTTTTATTCTTCCTTATACAACACTTAAAATATCCGGGTGTTACAAGTCCACCCCCTTATAAAGGTTTCGTCCCCGAAACCTGTTATTCCTCGAACAGATATGGGTAATGTTGTCTCATCTGCTCTTCAGTCTCCCACATAGACTCGGATCCCTTTCTGTGCTTCCACTGTACACGCACAAGAGGGACCACTTTATTCCTTAACCTTTTCTCCTTACGATCAATGATCGCCACTGGTTGCTCCACATAGTTGGGCCGTTCATCTACTTCGATATCTTCTAGTGGTACAACCATGTCCTCATAAGCTAAACACTTCCGCAGATGAGATACATGGAATGTCGGGTGAATTCCACTTAACTTATCTGGTAGTTCCAACCTATAGGCCACCTCTCCTACTCAAGCAATGATTAGAAAAGGCCCTATATACCTTGGGCTCAACTTGCCCTGCTTTCTAAACTGAATGATTCCTTTCCAAGACGAGACCTTTAACATAACCTTATCGCCCACCTGGAACTCAATCGGTCTACGCCTCTTATCAGCATACGACGTTTGCCTATCCTTAGCTGCCTTCATGAAGGCTTTGATCTTTTCGAGCTTCTCCGTCATAGCCTCAATCACTTCAATGCTCCCTAACTCCTTCTGACCAATATCACCCCAGCAAACGGGTGTCCTACATCTCCTACCATATAGCATCTCGTAGGGTGGCATGCCAATGCTGGCATGATAACTGTTGTTGTACGAGAATTCGGCTAACAGCAGATGCTCATCCCAACTTCCTCCGAAATCGATCACGCACGCTTGAAGCATGTCCTCGAGTGTCTGGATCATCCTCTCGGACTGACCGTTCGTCTGAGGATGATAAGCCGTGCTGATATGTAGTCTCGTTCCCATCGCATCCTGGAATTTCTTCCAAAACTTGGATGTAAACCGAGTGTCACGATCAGATACAATAGACACTGGCACACTATGACGAGCTACAATCTCTTTAATGAATAGATCCGCGAGTCTCTCGGATGAATACGTCTCTCGGATCAGTAGGAAGTGAGCACTCTTCGTCAAGCGATCAACTATCACCCATATAGCATCATACCCTTTCGAGGTACGTGGTAACTTCGTAATGAAGTCCATGGTGATGTGCTCCCACTTCCACTCGGGTATATCCAATGGTTGGATCTTCCCGTATGGCTTCTGGTGTTCGCCTTCACTTGTAAGCAAGTATGGCATTTACTCACATAGTCTACCACATCACGCTTCATACCCGGCCACTAGTAATCTTTCTTCATGTCGTGGTACATCTTGGTAGCACCGGATAAATGGAGTACCGAGTCTTGTGAGCTTCATCAATGATCTTTCCACGTAAATCCCCATAATGAGGAAACATCCGCCCATATCGGGTTTTAACGCCGAGAGAGTTTTCACCCAACTCTGCGATTAGGCCTCTCATCCTTTCAGAGTTAAGATGATCTTCTTTCATCGCCTCATCTTGAAACTCCTTGACATGCGTCATCACATCAGACGTCATAATCAACTGATAAGCTTTCACCCGAATCGGCTCGGGTCTCTCTTTTCGGCTAAGGGCATCTGCCATCACGTTCGCCTTGCCCGGATGATAATGGATCTCACAATCATAATCCTTTATGAGCTCTAACCATCATATCTGCCTCATGTTCAGATCTTTTTGCTCAAAGAAGTACTTCAAGCTCTTATGGTAAGTGAAAATGGTGCACTTCATCCCGTAAAGATAGTGCCTCCAAATCTTTAGTGCGAAGACCACAACTGCTAGCTCCAAGTCATGAGTAGGATAGTTAACCTCATGAACCTTCAATTGTTGGGATGCATAGGCTATAAATTTTCCTCTCTGCATTAACACACACCCTAACCCCGAGTAGGAAGCATCAGAATAAACCACCAGATCCTTACTTCCATCAGGTAATGACAATACAGGAGCTTGAGTCAACCTCGCCTTCAATTCCTCAAATGCCTTCTCCTGAGCGTGGCCTCACATAAACTTTACATCTTTCCAGGTCTACTTGGTTAGTGGAGAAGCGATCTTAGAGAAGTCTTGAATAAACTTTTGGTAGTAGCCCGCCAAACCCAAGAAACTACGGATCTCGGATGGCGTCTTTGGAGACTTCCATTGCATCACCGTTTCCACCTTTGCCGGATCCACCATAATCCCCTCCGGATTCACCACGTGACCCAAGAATTGAACCTCGCGCAACCAGAACGCGCATTTGGAGAATTTGGCATAAAACTTCTCCCTCTTAACGTCCCCAACACCTCTTGAATATGACCGGCATGCTCTATCTCGCTCTTCGAATAAATCAGGATATCATCGATAAACACAATCACTGATTTATCCAACATCGGCCGACATACTCGGTTCATCAAGTCCATAAAAGCAGCTGGCGCATTGGTCAAACCAAAACACATAACGAGAAACTCATAGTCTCCATAACGCGTGCGAAAAGCTATTTTAGGAATATCCTGCTCCTTCACCTTCAACTGATGATAACCAGATCGAATGTCTATCCTTGAAAACCAACTGGCACCCTGGAGCTGATCAAACAGATCATCAATTCTCGGTAAGGGGTACCGATTCTTCACCGTCAACTTGTTCAACTCACTGTAGTCGATACACATTCTCATGCTACCATCCTTCTTCTTCACGAATAAGACCGGAGCACCCCATGGAGAGATACTCGATCGAATGAAACCCTTATCAAGCAATTCTTATAGTTGCTCCATCAATTCCTTCATCTCTGAGGGAGCCAAACGATACGGTGCCTTAGCTACAGGTCGAGCACCGGGTATCAAGTCAATTTGAAATTCGATTTCGCGATCCGGTGGCACACCTGGCAAATCTTCTGGAAACACATCGGGAAAGTCACACACCACCGCTACATCAAACAATTATGGTGTTGACGTGTCTACAACCTTCACGTAGGCCAAATAAGCACTACATCCACGCCTCGTAACTCGATCGCCATATATCGTCACCGAACTCCGTCAGGCGCTGTCAGCCTAATCATCTTCTTGCGACACACAATGTTCGCCTCATAGTCCGCTAACCAATCCATTCCTAGGACTACATCAAATCCACCTAAGGTCATCATGAATGGTCTAACGGGAAACTTATGACCTTCTTATTCTATGTCACATCCTTCTATCATCTTAGAAATTTTAGTAGACTTACCTATGGTAGTTTCTACATCGAAGGGCTCATCCATGCATCTACTACTAACAGGCAAAATAGCATAGAATGCAGCAGAAATAAAACTCCTACTAGCACCAGAATGAAATAACACAGAGGCAAGAGTTTGATTTACTAGAAACGTACCTGACACAACATCGGGGTCCGTCCTAGCCTCCTCCCTGGTCATGGTGAAAACTCTGGCGCTCGCCTTCTGCCCTTCAGTCCCGGTCGTCTTCTTTGCCCTGGAACTCTCAGCCCTTGGCTTCTTGCATTCCCTACTCATGTGACCCTCTCCACCGCAGTTAAAACATCTCGCCACATGACAGTCCTTTGCTATATGCCCCATCCTCCCACAATTAAAGCATACATTCGATCCCCACCTACACTCTCTGGTATGCTCCCTTCCACATTTTCCACACCTCTTCAACCCTGCACGGATGTGACCACACGTCGGTCATCCACCGTGCACTCTTATTGTTTGCCGGAGCACCACCCGTCCAGACCGCTTCCCGTTCCAGTTCCGGTCACCACCACCTTTCTTACTCACCTCAACCACTACTACTCCCTTTCATCATACAGTCTCCCTGCCAAATCAACCACCGACCTAAACGTGCTCGGTCGGGTAGCGATCATATGCCTGCGGATGTCCGCGGTAAGCCCTGAATGTATCTCTTAATCTTCCGTGACAAGGGTGTCACCTGATCCGGCACCAACCATGCCATCTCGTTGAACTTGGTGGTGTATTGTTGATATGTCATGGTCCCCGCCTCCAGCTGTAGGAACTCCCTTTCCACCTTGTCCAACTCCCGATGAGGACAGAACTCCTCGATCACCAACTTCTTCAGCTCACTCCACCTTATTCCGCCAATTTCCCTACTATCCTCAGCTTGGACGATGTTGTCCCACCAGCATAAAGCCGAGTCCACAAACGAGTGAGTAGTGAATTTTACCTTCTGGTCCTCCCGGCACTCGCTGATCTCAAGAACAGCCTCCATCTCCCTCACCATCGGTGAGCAGCTGCAGCAGTGCCATTACCATCGAAGGTAGGGGGCTTGCATCTCTGGAATGCCCTATAGTTACAGCCTCGTGCTGCCTTCGGCACAGGCTCCTCCTCCTCTCTTCCTCATTAGTAGGGATAATCGTCTCTGTCTCGGGTTGCTCTCTCTCTCCCGAGGACCTGTTCCTATCCCTCCTCTCTCCTTCTCTAACAGCCTTAATCACTTCAGTCACTACGGACGGCAAGATTGTCTGCATGACCTGATGAACTTCCTCCACCACGGCCTCCTTCACTGAGGCTCTCAGGTTAGCACTCTCATCTTCACCATCCGAATAAGGGGTCTAAGGCTCCTCATGGATCACCTTCTCAACCCTGGGCCTTCCTCTTATGGCCCGTGGTTCAGCACCACATCCTCCATGTACTCCACCTCGTGAAGCCTTAGAAGATCTACCTCCAGCCATCCTCTAACACATTATAAGATTGAAACACTAACACGGTCATTCAAGGTAATAGCTCAATTTATGTCAAGTATAGTAAGTCCCTAATTATAGTGGTCAGTTATGATTAGCCACTTACTTTACTCTTCACACCCCAAGCATTTCATATCCTGACTACATTAGTATCCAAATCTACTAAGGGCAAACAGATCAAATAACATGCGCACATAATGCCGGATAACATTAAAGAAATTACCTGATGGCACGTAGCTACTTGGATTGGCATCCCTTCCCTTTGTCCCATTCTCAGTTTAAGTTTAGGTTTCTTTTGAAAATATTTACCCATTTCACTTAAATTTGGCTCTGATACCAACTTGTAAGGCCCCGATCCCGGTCACCTCACAGTTGGTCATTCATCGTACATTTCCTTATAGAACAATCGATCTTCCTGTTAAAACTTGTTAAAAATATTTCTAAGTTTTTAGGTGCATGGGCACTATGCAGGCGCATGGGCACTATGCAGGCGCTTGGCCTTCTAGATGCATGGGAACACTTAGGCGCATGGGAAGGTTCTGGGCTCATGGACACTATTTGAGCGCATGGGCACTATTTGGGCGCATGGGCACTATTTGGGCGCATGGCCTAACACTTAGTCATTCTGGGTAGTATTCCAGACGCTTGGGTACTATTCAGGCACATGGGCCTGACTTAGACGCATGGACATCTAGGCGGTTGGGTACTGTTCAGACGTTTAGGATTTCTGGGGGGTTGGGAACACTTAGTAAATTTATCCGTTGGCGCATGGGCCACTGTTTGGACGTTTGGGCAACTAACTCTCCTACTTGAGCAATGATTAAGAAAGGCCCTATATACCTTGGGCTCAACTTGCCCCGCTTTCTAAACCGAATGATTCCCTTCCAAGGCGAGACCTTTAACATAACCTTATCGCCCACCTGGAACTCAATCGGTCTACGCCTCTTATCAGCATACGACTTTTGCCTATCCTTAGCTACCTTCATGAAGGCTTTGATCTTTTCGAGCTTCTCCGTCATAGCCTCAATCACTTTAATGCTCC